>CM069911.1:74943853-75116853 GCA_036172215.1 Camellia granthamiana | reverse complement strand
GTCTTAACCAAATGACAACTAATATAATTCGCCCTATAATTTAATAATTAAAGTGATATTTCTACGTTCTGGTCTAAATAATCCAAAGAAAAAAGAATACGAAAAATGATAAATTATAAACATATCTCCTGATATTTACTTAAATTATAAATTACCCTATATAGTTCTAGAAATTATATTACGCCTCCTAAGGTTTTTAATTTTATAACAAATAGGTCTTTTTATTAATAAATTATCAAGTTAATTTTAATAATGTTAAAATTTTATTTTGATTAATAATTCAGATAATTTTATTATTATATAAGTGAACAGTTAAGATTTCACTTTTTTAATTAATTCTATTAAATAAAAAATTTTGATAAAGAAATATTTATAATTTTTTAAATCACAAAAAATAATTACATCTTAGTGGATGTTTGGGAAGTGAGTTTTTATGTAGGTTTTTTTAGTTATAGGATATTATTGAAGAAATTTATTTTGTGTTTGAGAAGATAGTTGAGTTTTTTTGTGGTTGAATGTGATATTTGTAAGAGAAAAAGTAAAATGATTATAAAATTAAATATGATATTTTATTTAGATAATTTTTTTAATCTTACAAAAAAATTTATTTTTTTGTTAAAAAAAAAAAAAACCCGTCGCAAACTTCCCAAACACTTCAGCAAACTTTGAAAAGTGTGTTTGTAGTTTATCCCCCAAAAAAGGGGCAGATCGGCGCTTCTCTCCCCTCCTCTCTGTCTCTCCTTTTACTGCCCGAAAAACCCCCGGTCTTTCGCTTCACAAAACAAAACACAAAAACAATAAAAACGAGAAAAGCAAAACCAAATCAATATTTTCTTTTAGAAAACCAAAAAATAAAAATAAAAATAAATAAAACATTCTCTCTCTCTCTCTCTCTCTCTCTCTGATATTTATAAATTCTCACCATCCTTTCTTCTCTGTTTGGTCTTGAAGAAATCTCTGATATTGCTTTTCTATTCTTTCTCTCTCCGCGAAAGTTAGGGTTATATTTCTCACACTTGGAACAAAGAATACACAGCTACAAGAAAGGTACGTTTTTCGGGTTCATCAATTTCAAATTTCTGTTTTTTCCCTAGAAAGATATTCTCAATCGATCCCTTCTAAAACTTTGGATTTTATTTGGGCATTTTCGATTTCGATTTGATTCAATTCACCGCCAAATTTTGTTTTTTTTTTTTTGTGGGGATTGTTTGTGATCCGTACAATTTGATTTTGACCTGAATTATATATGTAATTTTGATCAGGTGATATGTACCGAACAATCAATCTCAATCCCTTTAGGTTACTTTTGTTTTGCGATTTCTTGTGTTTTGATTTGAATTTAGGATTTTGTTCTGATTTTCTATGTATCGAATAGGTTTCTTAGTTAAAGGATGATCTTTATTTATAGGTTTAGAAATGGTGGGTTATGTGTGTTGTAAACTGAGTGTGGTGATGGGTGGCTAGGGGGTTAGTGGGTTAAGAATGACAGATATTCAGCAACAATTGCAACAAAAGCCTGAGAGCGCCAGGGATGCCCGCACCGAATTTGAGCGGGGATTAGAGGAATTAATGCGAGGGCATTTGGATGATTGTATGTCATTTGCATCGTGTAGTTCTCCCCGTAATACCGAAGATGAGGATGATGAGGGTGATCAACTTGTTAGGAGAAGGAGGAGGTCAGATCTTGAGGGGGATGATCTGGCTGAGTCTTCCGCTGCCCGGAGACGCCACTCACGGATTTTGAGTAGGTGGGCTGCCCGGCAGGCACAGGAGATGATTACAACGATTGAGAGGAGGAATAGAGAATCAGAGTTGATGGCACTCGCGGGTCTGCACACGGTTTCTACGCTTGATTCATCATTCTTGAGAGAGTCTCAGTCTCCGACTTCAAGGCGACAGGGCAATGTTGAGAGACTGAGCACCCAGGCATCATCTATTTTGCAAATGTGGCGGGAGTTGGAAGATGAGCACTTGTTGAGTCATGCTCGGGAGACGGTGAGAGAAAGATTGAGGCAGAGGAGTGTTGAGTCGAATACAAACGCCTCAAGCATGAATATGTCTGAAAGCCAGGGGACCGAGAATCATGTTAGTTTGGAGGATGCAAGTGAGAGTGAGAACGACTTTGGAACTTGGTCCCATGATCAGATGGGAACGCATAATGAACAAGGGGACCGTGACAGTTCTAGCCGTGAGCAATCTCCTGACCTGGGTGAAGTTGAGAGGGAGAGGGTGAGGCAAATTGCTCGGGGTTGGATGGAGAGTGGCATCACCGATCATTCATCCAATGTGACGCAGAGGAGCAATAGTCCAAGAGCAGAGTGGCTTGGTGAAACTGAGCGTGAAAGGGTTAGGATTGTGAGGGAATGGGTTCAAATGACTAGTCAACAGAGGGCAGCTCGTGGTGGTCGAAGAGATGAACAAGTTGCTGGACTCGGTTCTCAAGTTGGCCAAGTTCGTGAAGGTCTGGTTGTTGATCATGATGAAGGCCAGCCAGAGCATGTTCGCAGGGACATGCTGAGGTTGCGGGGAAGGCAAGCTCTGATCGACTTGCCTTGTGAGGGTTGAGAGGGAAAGACAGAGGGAACTTGAGGGCCTGTTGGAGCATCGGGCTGTTTCCGAATTTGCTCATCGCAACCGCATTCAGGTCGGTTACTTTTCAGTGATTTTTTTTTTTTTCATTATGTGGTTGTCTGTTGACTTTCTATGTGTCCCCCCTTGCATAAAACTGGATGGGTTGACTGGAAATGGTATACAAAAATGCATTGCATTTGTTCGATGGAATCTGAAATCATTGTAGAAATGTTCTGATGTTCTTACATATCTTTTGCGACTCTATACTTTATACATGCAGTAGTTACTGGTTATGAGAAGTTGATTTAAGTTTTAGTTTTATTATTTTTATGGGAATTAGATCAAGTTCATGTCTGCAAGATGGGCCAAATCCAGTAATTATTTGATAAATACACAACGGATGTGAAATGCAGGATAGAGAGCAGCAGTTGTTTTTTCGGATTACGGACTACTCAGGGTGTAGTGTATTCTCATTGAATATTTATGGTTAATTTCTTTATTTTTTCTTTTTTGAAGGTTTTTTTTGGGTCAATTTTTGTACTATTTCTTTTCTGTGTGTTTTTTGCTTTTTGTTTTGCTGTTTGAGAAATTTAGTTGTTTTTAATAGATAAAACCAAATGTTGAAAAATGTTCTGTAGGGTCACCATTGGTTGTTTTAATCTTGGGCATTGCATTTTACAGCTTAGATTAGATATGGGAAAGGATGGCTTCTTGCCTACGATTGAAAGTCCTATACAACAAAATGATTGTCGTGTACCATTCTATTAGATTGTACTTCCCTAGGCACAAAATTTTAACTTGGGACTATTATTTACTTGTTTCAGTTGGTTTTATCTGATCCATTCTCACTGCAGTTTTACCGTTTTAATTTTAGGTATTGAATCTAAAATCAGTGCAGTTTTACATCTTCATTGCATACATTTTTCTTTTTATAAGTAATAATATATTAAAAGAAGCACCAAGTGCAACCTGTATACAAAAGAACCTATATAAACTATTACACATTTGGTAAATAAATATTATCAAGGTTTCATAGATCTTGTCTACTGTAAATATTTTGATATTCGCTCATGAAACAAAAATATTGTTGTATTGCATTGGATAGGTTTTGATTATTTGTAATTTGTTTTGATTTGTTTTTTAAATCTGCAGTGCTTCATGTACGGTTTCTCTAAAACAAGAAATCAAAACACACTAACATATGGATAATTACATTTTACTTGTTACTAGCAACTAAAGTATTTGTTTTGAGATAACCTACATCTTAGGTTCACATTTCTCACAGAATAAGGCACTGAATTATTTATTAACTGATTTTGAGCTCTTAAGTAGTTTCTTTGTGAATATGTTTGGTTCTGAGCTTGCATTTTATTATTGCTGTGCAAATTTTTCCAGTCATTACTCAGAGGCAGATTCTTGCGAAATGAAAGGCCTGTTGAGGATGAGAGACCACCTTCAGTGGCTGCAGGTGAATTGGTTCAGTTAAGACAATGGCATACTGTTTCTGGCTTAAGGTATGCAACTTTACATTTATTTATTTATTTTATTTTTTTTTAATTTTTTATGTACAAGGTGATTGATTTTAATTATTAATCTCAATGTTGGTTGGAACTCCTTTGGTGTTGTTTATTTATTTATTTGAAAATTATTTTTGATTGACCTTTCAGTTTTTCTGTGATCTGGCTCTATAATGGGATTTTTATCCATCTGATGGTCTGAGGGAATGAAATGAAAAAGTTGCCTTGAAAGTTTCATGCTTTTAGTATGATGAGGGGAACATTTTGTTAGGTCTCTATTGTAAGAAGATAAGTTTCTTCTTCTAGTTTGCAAGAAGTATTTAAAACAAGTGTTGCCTCCATTGATAAAGAAAATTTTATGTGATCTAACATTGGAATGAGATGAGCAGTACAAACCTAGAATGCAATGACTCGTAAAAAACTGTTAGCTCATGGAATGGATTCTTAATTGATTTAAGCATATGACTGGGATTTTAGGTCTCTCTATGTACATGCACTTATGGGGGCATGCACATTCTCACACGTTCCTGCACTTAACATACTCATTTATCTGCCATGGAGCAATTATGTGCTATGTTGTGGTTTAGTTGTCTGTTTCCATGGACTAGATAAGTAATTTTAGCATTTTATACTTTGTAGTGACAATTTGATCGGATCATTTGGCATCACTTCTATGGTTTTCTGAGGCTGTAATGTTGGAGACTGTATTCTTCCAGTCAAGTCCATAGTTCTTTTGTTTCTCTAGAGCAACTTTGTGAGTTTCTTAATCATGGCTGTAAATTGACATAATGAGCAATTATTTCGAGCAGGGAAGGGTTCCGCTTCAGGTTAGAAAATATAGTTCGTGGTCAAGTAGGCAGCAATTCTGATACCTCATCTAACAATAATACCACTGATTCCAGAAATGATCAGATCCATACAAACACCCCACAGGAGGTCCAGCATGAAATCGATGAGCAGTCACAACCTAGGAGTCAGGAAAGTGACATCCATCGGTTGTTGGATCCTACAGGAAATTCTGAAAGCAACTTGGCTGGTGAGAGCATTAATTGGCAAGAAGCTGTTAATCAAGGAGGGGATTGGCAGGAACAAGGTCCTGAAGATGAGAGAGGAAACTGGCAGCAATCTGCGTATGATCAGTTTAATGAATGGAGAGACAGCACTACAGGAGATATGGATGGAAATTGGCAGGAAAATCCAGTTAATGATTGGCCTCAAGAAACTTCAGGAAATGAAGGTGTAGAAGAAGATCATCCACAAGAAATCCATGAGGTTTGGCATGAAAATGGTATGAGGGAAGCCGTGGA
Source organism: Camellia granthamiana (assembly GCA_036172215.1). NCBI lineage: Eukaryota > Viridiplantae > Streptophyta > Magnoliopsida > Ericales > Theaceae > Camellia > Camellia granthamiana. The sequence continues at coordinate 75,111,458 of CM069911.1, read as the reverse complement.
AAATTGGTCAGAAGCACCTTCTGACCCTCCGAGAATGCGTCGTTTCATCCCAGTTAGAAGAGTCAATAGATTCCACCCACCTGATGATGATAATGTGTATAGTATGGAACTCAGGGAACTCTTAAGCAGGTAGTCGTACGTCTTAAAGTGCTTCCATATTTTATTTTATTTTTTATTATTTTTTAATATTTTGAGCCATCTAGGCTTTTGTTTCTTCACCTTTCTTCATAATTGGGATTTTTTTGTTCCATGTAGGAGAAGTGTCTCTAATCTTCTTCGTAGTGGTTTCCGTGAGAGTCTGGACCAATTAATACAGTCATATGTGGAAAGGCAAACACGTGCTCCTATTGACTGGGATCTTCACAGGAACTTGCCCACTCCGACTCCTGCTTCACCAGAGCAGGATCAGGAGCAACAAAGGGATGAGCAGAATGGGGATCAGAGTGATGCTATGGGCAGACCTTCACTGGTGCTACCATCTCCTCCTGTGCCCCCTCCACAGCCTCTTTGGCATCAGGACTTACATCACACTAGTTGGTCTCGGCATAGCATGCATCGTTCAGAACTTGTGAGTCAGGTTTTATTTTGGTGCTAAAACATTGAATTAGTAAATACAACTCCCCTCTCAGTCAGTTGCAGCTTCCTTGTATGATATTTTATAGTGGAAAAGTGCATATTTGGATGTTCCATGAGAACTAATTATTTCCTTTGTGTTTTATGCATCATATATGGGTACAAATTCATCTGATATTTTATTCATGGCTATATCATTGATAGTACAAATTCATCTTGTGTAATGGTCCCACAAAGAGGATCCTTAACCACACCTGGTCGCACTGGGTTGGTTTTGAACTTGTGGGAAGTTATATGAAAAATGCCACTACAATTTAGTTAGGGTCAATTCCTACTTTAATAGACAAATCTTCTGTTCATATTTAAAATATGTAATTTGTTGCTTTGAAAGGAGCTTCTAGAACAATGTGAAATATGCACTTGATTTGGTGGCTTTAGGCGTATAACCACTTGGATTTGTATGATGAGCACCTTTGTAATTTTAATATTGACTAACATACGGTGCCATTCTGTGACAAATTGCTGGGTGAAGTTGGACTGTTGAGAATACCAATTCCTTCGTTTCAAATGATATTAGAGTTTGCTGGACTTTTACTGGAATTTTTCATATTTAAGTCACAGAAAGCAGTCTCTCCACACAGAAGTGGGGGTAAAGCTGACATACCTACTACCTCTACCAGACCTTTATTTTTATTTTTATTTCAAAAGCATAGTTATCTTGTCTTTAGTTTTTTTTATTTATGTTTATTTTTTATATGGCCAATGATTTCCGGAGATTTTTTATTATTGATCTTTTTGTTTTTTGTTTTCTAATTTTAAAATCTGAGGAAATCCATACATACCTATCTCTAGTATTCTATATGTGTCTGCATTTTATGGTTTAAAGCTAAATGTGTTGATGCTGATTTGGAGCAGGAGTGGGAGATGATTAATGATCTAAGAGCAGACATGGCAAGGCTTCAACAAGGCATGAACCACATGCAGAGGATGTTAGAGGCCTGCATGGACATGCAACTGGAGTTGCAACGCTCAGTAAGACAGGAGGTCTCTGCTGCTCTAAATCGGTCGGCTGGTGGTGGACAGGGTTTGTGTACATTCCCAATTTTAATGTTTCTTTCACTTCCTCTGCAGAACAATGAGAATCTTGATTTCTGAATTCTGGTTTCACTTTCGAAAAACTTAAATTCATTTTTAACCAAAAAAAATTGGGAGATTTGGTCAAAAGCCCCCTCATAATAAAACTTTAATACATTAAGGACAAGTACAAAAAGTTTTCCTCGAAAAGTCCCAACATATATTACTATTATCGAAATATTAAACTTTAAAATAATATAACTTTTGATCTAGATGTTTTTAATAAAATTAATATTTTTAGAATTTTCTTATCAAGATCTATTAAATAAGATTTATGTTGACTATGAAATTTTTAAAAAAATAATTTTACCGTCGAAATTGATGTAAACAGTAACATGTTACTTTAGTTCACAGTAATATGTTATTCTGGCAATATTGTCCAAGAAAAAAAATGAGGATATTTTATTTTGTATTTTGCTCAACTATGCGCCTCCTTAGGGGGGTTTATGAAACAAAATAAATTGGGCTGTCCTTTTTACCAAACAAGGGTCCAATTGAGGGGTTTTGGCTAAATTTTCTAAAAAAATTTAATAGCAGCAATTGCTTTTGTTTCTCCCTTAATTTATTCCAGATATTGTGTTGAAAATGCAATGCATTGCAGGGTTGGCAGAGACATCGGAGGATGGATCCAAATGGGGTCATGTTAGGAAGGGAACTTGCTGTGTTTGTTGTGATAGCCAAATTGACTCTCTTTTGTACAGGTACACCTTGTTTGTGCTATTGTTGATATGCATGTATAGACAAGCTCCTAAACACATTCACAGATAGATAGATGACACGACTGACCACATACAACCGCACGCAAATGGAAAAGGAATTGAAATAACTTTTTATCAACAACAAACAAGTATATTGTGTCATTTTTGGTTAATTTTATGTTTGATTATATATTGTGCAGATGTGGGCACATGTGCACTTGTTCGAAATGTGCCAATGAATTGGTTCGTGGAGGAGGGAAGTGTCCATTGTGCCGGGCTCCTATTGTTGAGGTTATCCGCGCTTACTCCATACTGTAAAAAATTTGAAAAGCTTAACAGAAAAGGAATAAACAATTGAAAAGAATGAATGAAAAAGATTTAGGGGAGTCATCACATCTGTCCCATATATCTTGACAGCTCTGCCTATTCATAATTATTGTTTGTAGTGTCTAGTTTGCCTCTGTTTTTCTGATTATATATGGAACGCTTTGCATTGTATAATTGGAATTACAATTGGCACCTTTTTGATTCTTCATTCTTCGTAAATAAAATTCTACTGGAAAATTCTTTATATATTATGCATTCTCACATCCTGCTCTGTGAAATCTCTCGAGTCAAATATTGTCAGGTAACGGGTTGGTTAAAATTTCTCAAAGAGGTTAATCTCCCTTATTAGTATAGATTCAGCTTTAAATAAAATTAAGTCTCTTAAATTACTGAAACACCAACAAAGTAGAATCAAAGTTAAAGGTCTGAGAGGGAGAGCAATGTAACTCGTTTGTCGCTGCAAATTTTTGTACTTCAATTTATTTTCAGCGGGATTACTCAATAGATATAATTGCTCTCCTAATGCTATGTTTGGATCTGACTTACACAAAAAAAAGTAAATAAATAAAATTTTTTAAAAAAAAAAGCAGCAGCAGCAGCAGTAGCTATAGGTCTTGGATTTATCAAGGCAAGGAAGATGAAAGAATAAATATAGTTTGTTTCATTTCATTTTCTTCTAATCTTTTGATTGTTCTCTTTTCCCTTCATGGACGAGCTGTAAGAATGGGAAACCAGTTTTCATGACACATGGGAAAGTGGCTGTTTAACTGCGTTCTTTTGTCAATGAAAACAATACAAATAAATTATAATAATCCCATTTATGGATATCGACAAGTGATGCATATTGAATGCAGCAGCAGAGTGTGATAATGCCATCTTTGGCATCAAATTATTCCTCGATTTTCTTGACTTCCTGAAATTGTTGTAATTTATCAGTCTTCACAGATGGCTCTGATTGATCTTTGCTTCATACGATAATGTTAGCCTCTTCCTTATACTGTCAATTTAGAAACTAACTTCACTGTATTTTTGTTCTATTATTAAGTCGAGAACCTCTGAAAGCTTTAGTTCAGATGATTTGAGTTTTAATTCAAGCTTATTACTAGTTCCGTTTGAGTTTTTCTTCAATAGATCTGACATCTTCCGACAATCACGGTAGCTTTTCATCGTTATACACCAAGGTTCAAGGTTTTCTTTGGAAGTTGCAAGCTCTCAGTCATAGTATCTTTGTTTTCAAAGTCCATCTGGATTGTCACAAGCTTTTTTTGAGACAATTCGTAATTTCATTGCACTTCCTGAAGAGACGCTTTAAGCCTACCTTTTTATCTTGCATGTAAAGTATCCATTTCAGTTACATCTTCTAAAGATGTTCCTTTCTCTCATCATGAGTTACAGGAAGCTGACCAATGAGGTCTGCTACCTCTTGTTCAAGGTTTCCAACTTCAGCAACTCAAAAAGCTCCCCCTAGTGATGTAGGACAAGCGGTCGAAGAGTTTCTCAAACAACTTTGAATGTCTATAAAATCTCCGAGGAGGTCGGGAAAGAGAGGCTAAGTAGCTAAGCTTGTTGTTTATGAATAAGTGTCTCTTAGCTATGTTTTTATTCTATTAGAATGATATCTAGTCCTGCTTGATGTTCCATTGCATCATCTAAAATAAGTTTCTCCGTATATTCTCTGTTTTGGTGATGGAGAACATCAAATTTTGAATTCAGGACTTCCTCTTTTGAGGTAACTTTCTCCGGTATTCCAATTTTTTTTTTTTTGCTTCTTTTAGGGTTTGTTTGTTTGATCGTAAAATTGATTTGCAGATTTGATTTTTGTAAGTTAATTTACGATCTATGCTCTCACCACTTACAAGAAAATACGACATACTCAACCCGGGCCTTGCAGTATTTGAAATTGTTTAGAGGTTGGCTGCCAAACATAAGAAAAAGAGATTAACGCTTTGTAAGTTTGAGCGGAAAATATTTTCTAATGAAAAATATTATTTACTGAAAAATATTTTTTATATTTGGTGGTGGTGGGATGAAGGTGGTGGCATTATAATCGGGCGGCAGCGGTGGTGCTGGTGGCGGTAATTGTGGTCGTGGAGGTGATAGTGATCCTAGTAGTGTGGTGATATCAGTAAAATTTTAGTCTGGAAAACATTTTCATCTATTAAAAGTAGAAAACATTTTCTATCTAAACAAAATTTTCATTTGATCATGAAAAATGATTCTATTAACTTTTATTTTTTATTGTTCTAAACGCCATAATATTTTTCAAGTAAAAAAGTTTTACATGAAAGTACATCTCGAACTCTTGAAACTACCTTTCTATCCCAGCTTGCTCCTCCGGCGTCGGAAGTAGAATTACCAAACAAAAGGGGATAGACAGGAAGTGAAGACAGTCATACAAAGGCTAAACAACAAGAAGCACTCAACTACTAGTCTAGTCTTCTAGTTTTTTTTTTCCTCCTTCCTCCTTCCTCCTCCCTCTATTAGTTGCAATGCGGACATGCCTTTACTTAAGAGATTAGTTGATTACGCTTGTGATAGTCTGTTGTTAGATATCTAGTTTTGAGATTTTCGACATAAAAAAGCCTATCCAGCTTGGGTTCGCTATCGTTCACGACTTGTATTGTAGTCGGTCCGGAATGCCTTTGTAGTGAAATGAATGAGCAAGACTTGTTTAAGAAAGACAGTGGAACATCGCTCTCCGTGGCAGCAAGGGGGTAAAAGAGATATTGATTCAGTCGGAGGTAGACTTGCACTATGAAATTCTTTTTCACGTAAAACGAACGTAGCAGCATTCTCTCCCCCTTCTATTACTCTAAAGTCCTTTTTTTAATTTTTTTAAAATTTTTTTATTTAATCCTAATATTGCTATTTAAAATCTTGCCATTATTTATTATTTATTTGTAATGTACATAAATTTATTATCCGATCAATTATTATTACAAATACATCACTCGAGGTTTTTTAAAAGGAAATTTGGTCAAAACCCAATCATAGTAAAACTTTTATACATTAAGGATAAACACAATGGATTTTTTTTGAAAAGTCCAGTACACACTACTATTATCAAAATATCTTCAGTGAGTAATTTAATATTTTAAATTTTAAAATGATATAACTTTTGTTATAGATGTCGCTTTTTAATAAAATTCATATTTTTAAAATTCTCTCGTCAAGATTTATCAAATAAGATCAATATTGGCTACAAAATTCTGTATAAAAGGAATTGTAAAATTTTTACTGTCGAAATTAACATCAATAATAAAATCTTACTCTGTGTCACAGCAAATTTACTGTAATTTTAACTTTTACGGTAAATTACACTTTAACCTCCTGTGCTTTGCCCAAAAAACACGAAACCCCCTAATAGTTTCATTTGTAACACTTAAACCCGTAAACTTAATACCAAACTGTAATTTTGAACGGACGTAACAAAAGTAATAAAAAGTCATAAATGCCCCTATATATTTTACACTCAGTTATTTCATTTATATTATTTTGTATCTCTCTCTCTCTCTCTCTCTATATATATTTTTTTTTCTCTCTCTCACCATTACCATCATCATCACCACCACCTTTCAACACCAAATCCACCTCATTCACCGATTTTCACAACCAAGTTCCATCGCTACTACCATCAAGTTCCACGATCACCATCATCGAGAGCTCCACGTCACCGCTGGACTGTCACGACCACCATCGCCTACCTCCGTCAAAACCAAGAATCACCCTTTACAAAGTGCTATGAAATAGCAGAAGATGGTGGATGATGAAAAAGAAAAATAGATTTGGAGATGTTTCTTTGGAATATGTGAAAGTAGTTTTTAGACAACTTTCGACATGCCAAAACCACCCATTTTAGGAAGAAGTGAGAAAACGAGGTGGCGTAGAATGAAGTATAGAGCAAGGTGAAAAGATTGGTGAGACCAAAAAGAATCCACTTTTATTTTTTCTCTTTCCTCCCTTATTCTTATTAAAAAAAAGGGAAAAAAGAGAAAAGAGGGGAAGATAAATTAGTCACACAGATATTTGATTGTATCTCTAATTTTCTTCATTCCTTCCCGTGTCAATAACTAAAATGAAAAAAAGGGGAATGTTAACGCATCGGTAAAAAAATGATTAATCTCTATCAATAGACCTGCTAAAGACTCGAACCATAAAGTACTTAGTACTGGTGCCACAAAGAGATATGTTTTTAAATCTCGCATTAAAAAACCTCCTTCTTTTTATTGTAATACATATATGATTAGATGCATATGTAGTTAAGGGACACTTGTAGTTGTACACAGAATCTCTAATTCAAATTGAAATGTACAATGATCTGGTAGATAGGATTTTCTTTTGCTTAAAACAGAAAAAAGAAAAAAAGAAAAAAAGAGATGTCCCTTTCTTCCCAAGCATTCCCTAAAAATATTCATTTATTTTTACTTATGATAGGTTCTGTATTTCATATGTATATAAGGCTTTTACTGTTATTATATGATTATTATATGTTATATGAGACCAAAAAGAAGAAATGGCAAGATAAATTGTGTATATCAATGGAGAAAATAAGGATGTGGAAAACAAGACAGGAATTCTCTACAATGACACTGTAGACCAATTAAAGGGATGTAGCGCAGCTTGGTAGCGCGTTTGTTTTGGCTACAAAATGTCACGGGTTCAAATCTTGTCATCCCTACCTATTACTTCTCCGTTGAGCAGTAACAAGGGATCAATTGAGATGGATTAATTTTGGACATACATAATATTGCATTTTTATGATACTACTCTATAGTATATGCATACAAGATGTATTGGGGTTACAAAAAGAATCTTTTTCGTTACAGTCTTAGCTATTCTAATAAGAAAGCGCTCTTAGTTCAGTTCGGTAGAACGTGGGTCTCCAAAACCCGATGTCGTAGGTTCAAATCCTATAGAGCATGATTCCCTTCTTGGTAGATCGAATTCGACTGAAAAAGCTTCATTAACTTGAACAGCAATCTGAATTTGACCTCCTGTGGATTAAAGAAAAGAGGAGGTCAATCAAAAAAAGAGATGTTAATTAATCAAAGGTCCAACTGATCACCACGTCTATATTGTAAATATGCAGTTACGAATAATCCAGCCAAAGTAATAGGAATTAGGCCTAACACGATTCCAAATAGAAAAACTTCAATCATTTCAATTTGTTTGAAAGGAAAAAAAGAGGTAATATCTATACCTAAATATTAATCCGAATTGCCATAAATCTCAATGACCAAGAATTGGCAATTGACACGATAAGTAACTATAGAATATACAGAATCCCACATAAAGATTTCTTTTTATGAATTGTTCATTTTATTCATTTGAAATATGAATTTCAAATAAGTCGTATCTTGCTCAGACCAATAAACAGAGCTGAGCTTATAATTAAAGCCGCTAATAAAAAACCAAAATAACTAGTTATAGTAGGCATAAGGGAGCTAAATCAAATATATTCTTTTTATACATATGTTCATAAAGCACTTACCTAAGTTAGTTTCCATTTTTTTAAGATAGGGAGATAAGCAAAAATACCAATTGAAAGAATAAGTTCTGTGGGGACATAATTTTTTAATGACAACACGTGGCCGAGGTGACACCGAAGTGTCAGCCAAGGTGTCACGTGTCTTGGTCATGACACCAAGATGATCTCGGCTAGGCCGAGATTATCTGCGAAGAAACCGGAATCCGGGATAAGCGGATAAGGGACAAGAGTCCTAAAATGAGAGAGGACTTCAGTTTGGGTAAAGATAAGACTCTTAGAGAGTTTATACCAATCCTACTAGGAGTCCAAGATTAGTAGTAATTCTAAGTCCATTGAATCTAGGCTTCTATTGAGATTAGGTGAGTGTTGGCTATAAAAGAGAGGCACTCTCATGGGTCTAAGGTATGTTTTTTTATGATCTGAATAGTGAGTTAAGCACTTTTGCTATCTTTGAGAGATAACTGACTTGATCGTCGGAGTGCCCCCGGGTGGATGAACCACTGTCAGAATCTCTTCTTTTTGTGACAAGTTATTCGTGCTTAATCTATTCTGCTAGTGTTCTCCAGCTGAGTGCTTGATTGGCAATGTGGTCGGAAATTGATACACACAATTTGGCGCCGTCTGTGGAAAAGACAGGAGAATAGATGGCCAACAACGGACAGAAAGAAAAGGTTGGGGACGACACTCCTACTGGGAGTGGAAAACCTATTGACCTTGACGTCGAAGAAGACAACTATAACAAAAAGACTCGTGATAAGAATCACGGAGAGAAGAAAGTCGGCCAGGAGGGCGACGTAACAAAGAAATCAGTCTGAGGCGGGTATTATAATGAAGACGACCTCCAGGTATGGAAAGATGGATGCCTACGGAGGGATGGCGAGATGAAAGGAATGGCAGACAAATTGGCAGACCTGCAAACAGTCGTCAATTTCATGATGTAGAACAACTTCATGCAGCTACCGTCCCCGTTACAAGATACGCTAATTCCAACGGCCAAAAAGGGTGCCCAGAAAGGGGGGCAAAAAACGGTTCCTACAGTCCCTCAGCATGCCGGGGACGAAGGCGACAAAACAAGAGAAGGGAAACGGCTCGCCGAAGCAAGGCCGAGGTAACAATGGATCCAACAAATAAGAGACTGAGGTCATGTTTAACACTTGTTGAAATTTTAAAAATTTACAAGTTGAAATTAAACCGAGGACATGTTTAACACTTGTTGAAATTTTAAAAATTTACAAGTTGAAGTTAAACCAAGGTCATGTTTAACACTTGTTGAATTTTTAAAAATTTACAAGTTGAAGTTAAACCGAGAACATGTTTAACACTTGTTGAAATTTTAAAAATTTACAAGTTGAAGTTAAACTGAGGTCATGTTTAACACTCGTTGAAATTTTAAAAATTTACAAGTTGAAATTAAACCGAAGACATGTTTAACACTTGTTCAAATTTTAAAATTTACAAGTTGAAGTTAAACCGATATTATGTTTAACACTTGTTGAAATTTTAAAAATTTACAAGTTGAAGTTAAACCGATGACATGTTTAACACTTGTTGAAATTTATGAAAAATTTACAAGTTGAAATTAAACCGAGAACATGTTTAACACTTGTTGAAATTTTAAAAATTTACAAGTTGAAATTGAACTGGCGTCATGATTAATGGAATGAATGATATAGGTTCCATCACCTCAAGATGCCGAGGTAATAGAACCTAGGGGGCAGTTGTGGGGACATAATTTTTAAATGACAACACGTGACCGAGGTGACACCGAAGTGTCAGATGAGGTGTCACATGTCTTGGTCATGACACCGAGATAATCTCGGCTAGGCCGAGGTTATCTACGAAGAAACCGAAATTCGGGATAAGCGGATAAGGGACAAGAGTCCTAGAATGAGAGAGGACTTCAGTTTGGGTAAAGATAAGACTTTTAGAGAGTTTATCCCAATCTTACTGGGAGTCCAAGATTAGCAGTAATCCTAAGTCCATTGAAATTAGTCTTCTATTGGGATTAGGTAAGTGTTGGCTATAAAAAAGAGGCACCCCCATGGGTCTAAGGTATGTTTTTTATGATCTGAATAGTGAGTTAAGCACTTTTGCTATCTTTGAGAGATAACTGACTTGATCGTCAGAGTGACTTGATCGTCGGAGTGCCCCCGGGTGGACGAACCACTGCCGGAATCTCTTCTTTTTGTGACAGGTTGTTCGGGCTTAATTTATTCTGCCAGTGTTCTCCAGCTGAGTGCTTGATTGGCAATGTGGTCGGAAATTGATACACAAGTTCATTTGAAAGTTTTTGATTCATCAATCATTATAAACAATATTAAAAAAGCAAAAAGAAAGTGACAGGCGTATAAAAAGAAATTGATTCATCATTTCTGACATCTACCTATACCGTAATTACAATCAACAGATTCATTGAGCAGCTCTTGAATAAACTATAAAGTAATAAAATAATAACTATGTTGTGTAACTTTATTCAAAAATGCAACTCTTTTTGAATCACTATAAAATTTTCAAATTTTTTCTATTTTGTTTGATCATTTCTTTTTTAATTGTATCGAATCCATTTTCTATTTGAAAATAAACAGTGACTTTATAAAACTTTTCACTTTACGTTAATTTTAACTCATTAGATTCAATAGTAGGTTCATTTACATAATATCTTGAAACTGAAAATCTTATCTTTTCGAGCTTGTTCGTGCATGTGGTTTGGAAAAGATAAAAGTGGGTTTGGTTGGTATGAATCTCATCAATGCTATTTCAAAAAGGTAATGTTTCCACATATTAATTGTTTGATTCCATGGGTTGGGTTTGTTACTAATTTGAATCATAAGGAGAAAAGTGTGTTTGGATAATTTTTAGAGAGAGAAAAATGGGTTTGATTCTATGATGGTGGTGATGTTGGTTGGTTGTGATTTTGCATGGAAGGCAATGGTGGTCAGATAAGAGGAGAAATAAAAGGTGATGGTGGTGGTTATGCATGGAATATGATGGTGGTGATGTTGGTTGGTTGTGATTTTGCATGGAAGGTAATGGTAGTGAGCTGAGAGAATAAATAAAATGTGATAGTGGTGGTTTTGCATGGAATATGATGGTGGTGATGTTGGTTGGTTATGATTTTGTATGGAAGGTAATGGTAGTGAGATGAGAGAAGAAATAAAAGGTGATGGGGGTGGTTTTGCATAAAAGATGATGGTGTTGCATATTTATGTAATGAAGGAGAGAGAAGAGGTGTTTTGGTCCAAGAGTGTAACCTGCTTTGTTGCACTATACTTTTATGCTCATGAAGCCCACATTCTGTTTAAACAAATGGATCTGTCAGAAATTACAATTTGGTATTAAGTCTAGGGGTTTAAGTGTTACAAATGAAATTATAGGGAAATTCCATGCTCTTTAGGCAAACCACAGGGAGTTAAAATGTAGTTTACCCTAACTTTTAAATAGTAAAATATCATCATCATCATTAAAGACCATAGTCACTATAATTAATAAATAATTACAAAAACATAACTTTAACATAGTAAAATGAAATAATAACTTGAATAGAGTAAAGTTTTACTGTTAATTTAAAACAAAGTATCAGCAAATAAATGACAGATTATATATTATTACAGCAAACCAAAGTAAAATTTTATTACCACTTTTAAATAGAGTATCGGCAAAATAAAACACTTGACATAAATTGTCAGAGCAAATTAAAGTAAAATTATTCTAATAAATGACAGTTCAATCACTATTTGATTGTTGATTACATATTATCAACCATCAACCAGTGATTGAACGAAATTTCAACTCTAACATGAACACCCATCGAATGAAGTGATTGAATGATACTCCAACTGTAACTCGAACAATGATTGAATAAAGCTTTGCAAACTCAATCAAACTCTCATGCGCGGCAAACTCGATCAAGCTCTCATGCTCTTTAAACTCGCAACTACGAATTGTATGGACTACAATTGATGAAGGAGAACTTTCAAATCTCTTAGATACACATGAAAATGCAAGATTATTAAAAAAAATAAAAATATATTTGCTTGTCCTTCATGAAGTATGCACATCTTGTTTAAGGGGTTTATGAATTAAAAAACTTTGTTTAAGGGGTTTATCAATTAAAAAACTTTGGGTTATCCTGTTCACTAAAAAGAAGCCCAATGAGGGAGTTTTGGCAAAAAAAAAAAAAAAACCCTTGTTTGGAATATGAATTATCCCCTATAGTTTTGAAAATTACAAATATCTCTTGTCAGAATTTTTTATATAATAGAAAAAAATCTAAAAAAAAAAAAATTGAAATTTCTAATTACTCTCTTATGCAATAATACAATTAGGATAAATTACAAATACATTCCCTGAGATTTGTTTAAAATATTTGATTGTTTCTGTAGTTCTGAAAATTATGAATATACCATAATCAGAATTTTTTATTTAACAAAATTAATAAAAATAAAAATAAAATCAACTGTAGCAAAATATCACGTAAACATTAGTTTTCTCAAATTTTTGGCTTGAAAATCATTGATTAAGCTTATATAATTTATCTTATCTACCATTTATTTTTTAGTAGAAACATTACTAACACATGCAATCTTTTTTGTGTTATGGTTGATTGAAGGTAAGATATGACTAACAATTTTGAAAAAAAGTTTATTTCTTTAAGAAAAATTGTAGCTACTATAGTTAATATAAAATTTGATAACTAGTCTATGCATTTGAGAAACAATTATACATTAATTTTAAATAATTCATTTCAATTGGATTCTTTTTTTTTTTTTAATTAAGACCTAATAAAAATATTTTTATCAATAATTAAGTTGTGCCTCTTTTTATTAGTATATATTTTAAGATAGAGAGATTTATTTATAAATCACATTTAGAGGACTTATAGCCGAATAAGTCCATAAAATTTTCTTGTTTTCCACCTAATTCCATATATTTAAATTTGTATTTCAGGGGGTCCTTTTTTCCTTATTTATAATATTTTTGGGACTAATATACTATTTGTTCTATTTTTGATAGTAAGTATTACACACAATTGTAATCTTCATGTTTACTCTTTCTATTTTCACAGTTTTAATGATTACCGATTCTGGAGAAATTAGTGGGATACATTTCTTTAAAAACTAAATATATATGATTAAATTATAATATTGATAAGAAAACATTGTTAAAAAGGAATCTTGCAACACAAAGAAGCTCTCTCTCTCTCTCTCTTGCCGATTAGAGAATTGGAAAAAATCACAAAACAACAAAAATCCAGAGAGATGAATTGGGTGATGATCATCAAAGAAAGAAACAAAACAGAACAAACCAAGAAAGGAATGTCATGAGAGCTTATCATCATTCTTCCATTGTTGCGGTTCGAAACTCTGTGTTGTAACGCCCCAAAGTAAATACACAAACCCATCTCATAAATGGAAATATAATTGAATTAACATGCTTTTATTCATTAGAGTTTAATATACATGAGAGATAGATACAAGGAGGAATAAAAGTTACACAGCTATTCATTTTCCCTAATGGCTTACATCTTTGCAAGTCGCTGCTTGGTTACAACAAAAATGAATCTAACTCAACACAATTTTAAGCTCTCAGCTATACAAAATAGATACAACAAAAATAGAAGCTCTTGCTCCAAATTCCTCCAAGCTACCGCCTTGGCGGATGCATATCACCAACACCTAAAAATGGTTTTCCCCTATAGGGTGAGCCAAAACCCCGTAAAAATAATCCAGTACAACATACAAAACTTAACAATGATATGAGGGTAAGGATGCAATTACAATGCCATTGATAAACCGTTTCATAATATCTTTGCAAAACAAACAACACCAACAGTATTATTACACTTCATAACAACAGTCCATTTTATTCAGACAACCAAGCTGAGACTACAACTCAATAAGTCTTTAACCAGAATAATCATCATACAATCACTTCTATTTTCCATTTTACGGACATTTTATCCGCGAGAATCAGCACCCATGTATAATCGTGATTTTCGGGACTTTCACCTTGGATGCTCCAGCCAACTTAATTCAATGGAGTCCATCCCTTATCTCCTCCCAAACATGGAGTACATCTCCTATCTCCTCCTAAACATCATACATATACAATGTAATTAAAGACATAATCATACATGGAGTACATCCCCTATCTCTTCCCAAACGTCATACATATACAATGTAATTAAAGACATAATCATACATAGAGTATATCCCCTATCTCCTCTCAAACATCATACATATACAATGTATTTAAAAACATAGTCATATTCAATGGCAACAGATGAGAAATGAGTTTCAATTTACCTAATCCTCATGCAATTTCTACAACAATCATAGCTACCCTCCACCGATAGCCCAAAACAGATATACAATCTCAAGACAGACAAATTATCTAAATTTCCATGAGTGTGAGGTAATACATACCTAATTCCACCATTTATATCAATATTCATCCAATTTCACATTTACAATACCAATTTCATTTATGCATACAAAATAAATATTTAAAACATTTTAGGGCAAAGTTCCCTTTTTCCAAACTATTCAACCCATGTATCAAAATCAACCATTTTGTTACCCTATAACCTCATAACCACTTCCATAACCATTTTCAATACTCCCATTTGAAAACCCCATTTTTGAATTTGAACCAAAACCCTATGTTTGTTTCAATCCTTCCAAAATCACAATGATGTTTATAAAAACAAATAACTAAGTTAAAAGTCATATAGAAGCATAGAAAATCCCTACCTCAAGTTTAGAAGACCAAAGGAAGCAATGGAGGAACTCCAAAGACGTCGAAACTAAGTTCTATTCGGATCAAAACGTAGCTCTTGAGATGCTCTACATTTTTAACAAAGGCACACGAGTAGATAAATTACTAGATTTAGGTGAAAATGTAGAGAGAAGGTAAGTTTTAGAAAGAGAGGCTCAGATCTAGAGTTTGAGAGAAAACGATATGAAAAAGTGATGTAAAAAGGTGCTGCTGCGATATGATATACGCACAGTCCGCTCGAGCGCAAGAGTTAACGCTCGGGTGTCAGACACAATAAGTTGTTCCGCTCGAGTGCAAGAAGTGTCGCTCAAGCGCTAAGACACAATGAAAAAGATGCTCGCCGCTCGAGCGCAAGAAGTGACACTCGAGAGTAGAAAATAGATATCCAACAGTTTTACAGACAGAAGAACATCGCTCGAGCGTAAGAATGGCCGCTCGAGCGCACACCCACTCGAGCGTAGAATACATTCTCCCAGTAGTTTTGCAGACCTGCAAAAGTACTGAGAGTTTGCAAAGCCCACTCGAGCGCAGGAAGTGCCGCTCGAGCAAATGACTAAAAATCTGGGCAACAAAAGATTTGAAAAACAAGCGACTAACCTATCCAAACACAACCACAACAACCTAGAACCCCAATTCAAGGAGATACAAGGGAATCAAGAGGTAAACAACAACAATATGAAATCATTAACCCCAAATCCAAGATGCAACTAGAGTTCGGTTAAAACTAGGATCGCTATAACCTTCATCCTTTAAAGAATTTCGTCCCCGAAATTTCAAATCAAGTTTAACAGTTATGCTTAAGCTAAACACAATATCAATAGATAATAAATTTCACTATCTTGACCCATTCTCCGGTCATCCATTCCCATCAACTTGATACACAAGTTTCAATATAGAAAGTAAAATTTACATTTTCCCAAAACATATGCAATGTTTATGATAAACTTGTATTTTTTCCAAAACATAAACAATATATACAATGTTTCTACATTTCCAAAACATATACAATGTTTTCGTATTCCATTTATCATAATAATAACACACTACATGTTCAAACATCAACAAATAGGTTCGGATACTTCTCACGGACTTTCAACTCACATTCCCAATTTGCTTCCTCAACTTCGTGATGTTCCCACAGCACCTAACTATTAGAAACGTCTTGCTTCACAAGACTTGACTCAATGACAAGGGGCAAACATGGATACCTCCCCAATCGGCAAAACTCGCGGCGGTTTATGAGACAAGAACAAATATCCCCGATAATGATAATAGCAGTAGCAATAACCCCAACAACAACAGCACTCTAAGACATCCACTACGTCTCGACTACCTACAATACCCAAACCACCATTGAGTGCTTAACACTCCAACATAGGTAATAAGGAAACTACTCGCACACAAGGCTTTCAGTTAACTCTCGTAGAACGAGGACGCAAAATAAAACACGATTAATCAACAACGTTATGGCACAACAATGCCCGACCATCTAAGTCCTTGCCCAAAAGACATACAACATGTAACTAGCAACTTAGGCTAGATCAAAATGCGACTTCTCAACACTAGATATAAGATATTTCATTCAGGTTAAAGAAAATGCTTCATTTATCCCCATTTGTCTCAAAACACCAGGTTTTCCCCAAAAGGTGTTCAAACTTACACTGTCACAATTTGAAATACATTAACAACTGGCCACAATAAAACTCAGAGATTTCCAAACTATTTTCCCGAAAACCAAAACCGTAAATTCACATTTCAATCCAAAACCGTTTTAGTTTATGAAAAGTACTCAAGGCCACGATACTAAAAAGAGAGTTTGGTTTTCCTCCAAACCATTCATCAACATTCCTCCAGTGAATCACAACACAGTCACCCAACAAAACCCATCACACTCACGATGGTGCCACAATACCCAACACAAAATTTCCACGATGGACCCCTATAAATTTTTGAAATGCCAGCAACGCAATAACACAAGGGAAAAAAATTTCACACCCACTAATCACATAATAGCGCAAAGCGCTAAAAAGACCAAAGTTCTTAACCGAAATCCCAAACCGGTTACCATAACTCAAAATAACCTTCCAACTGTCCATATAGAACTTACATCTCACACCAAGACACTGTTCAATTTCACAACCCTCAATTTCGACCTATTCTCGAGGTGACTATATGTCAATCAACCTAGATACCAACCAATCAACAATCTAACACTGTTCACCCGTACCAGCCTTCGAACGCCATCATAACACTTAACTCCACCTAACTTAGTATTAACACCCACGTCTTGCCCAACCTCACCAACTCCGAAATGGAGTTCCATGTACAATGTCCCATGTCCATTGAATCACTCTGGATTCTTCAAAGTTAACTCATAGTACTCAGATTCTCTATTCACCCATCACACGTATGCCTATATGGCACGCACATCCTTGCTTCACATTTGAGTCCCAACTGGACTTCTCATGTTACACACAACACACCCTCTCAAGTCAATACACACACCAGAACCTTACACCATGCACGCAAGGACCGAATGAGTCCAAGCGACTCTAACAGAGTGCACCACTCACTTCACACAATCTTACTACCTCACTGTAAATTCCACTTATCCAAACTAGACGACAAATACTCACACCAAAGTGACCCAGTACTATCGAGTATTAAATTACTCAATCCAATCATTAACCACACTATTGCTCTGTGACCGATCCTCTTCTACACATCATCTAGCAACAATATATGAACCATACACCATACTTGCAAAACCACTTCACTTATTGCACGGTATCTTACCCTAACCCCAAACGGGTTATCTCCACCTTGAATTCTTCATTCTGAGAATGTACTCACAACCTTGACAGAGTTCACAAAAACGAAAAATCACTTACTTATTTTTTCGAACCAAGTCAACTTGCAAGGGCCTACTATACTACAACTCCATCGTTACCACATAACCACCCAAACCGAACAGCAAGTAAACACAACTCTTCCATCCCTCAATAACCAATAAGGTCAACTCTTTAATCCACATTCTACTTGCCACTCAATACACGAGCACAACCAAAAACTAAGTCTTCTAGTCAATCCACCAGCTGTTGATACTTATTGAACCATTGCCCTGAACCAAGCCCCGAGCACGTACACACGACACCTACAAGGCTTTCAAAGCCTTACCATCCTAACTCTATAGAAGAACAAAAGAAGTTCTCAACTTCCTTACCGTCATTCCAAACCTCGCCTCATAAACACAAAAACACTGTGACTCTACACATAGGTCACACACTAACCATGGTTTATACACCCGACCAATCCTCCCAACAACATCTCTTAACTTAACCAGAATCGAGATACACACCTCTCACACCCAAATACAATAAAGGAATCCTAGAACAGAGGAAACGCCCACTATACCACTATTTGAAATATAATACCAGCTATTCGGAACACACCACCCACCAATGCCAACAACCAATACTACGATAAGGGACTAACATCTCTCCATAAGAAACAACCACCCAAATAATACAAAGATCCGCTACCATTACTACCATTAAGGTACAAGTCTATACCCAATGAAACTATACGTGATTCACTCTTAAAACAATGCGTTGTATGTACAAAACCTAGTGCCAATCGTCCACTTCACATCCTTTCAAGGAATTCTCACGACAGTAAACCAAAACCTCTACCACACACATAAGACCAACGAAGAAATGCTTATGAAATTACACACACCCGGCAAGTATAATTGTTCTTACCCCACGGTAACCCCGACCGAACACGCATCCTTCAACAATTCTCTTTAATTTCAAAATATGGCTCACCAGCCATCACCTTCCCAAACCAACTCACAAGCGTATATATGCATCAATACAAAAATTTTCCGATTCCATAACACTTATCATATTAATAAAACTTTAGAGTCATTACATGCTCTAACCCGTCCAATCCATGGAAATAACAAGCAAAGGTACATATATATAAACAAGCAGTTATGATGTCTCAACATCCCCAAAACACATTGGCTACACAACAGAACATAATGATTACAAAACGATAATACACCGGTTACAAAACAGAAGAACCAAAACGAAATCACCCTATTGGTACTACCACCGTTACCGTCCCTCACTGGATCGCTAAAGTTGGTTATTCTCAACCCAAGATACCCTAAGAGCTCACAAGCCACGGATAAGGACTACTGATGTGTCCTAACTGGCCACACTTGGAATAAATGCATAATTCCCTACTAGGGGTCTGAAAATTTGGCTCTTTCGAGGCCCTTGAAAACTGGCCTACTTGGTTCCCATAATGGTATTGCCGTTGCCCGAACGAATAAGGATGAGTCTGACTAGGTTGCAAAACTCCCAGAGAAGTCTCCTGTTTGTTACAAAGACGTTTAACATGACCCGATTGATTACACACCCAGTAAACAAGTGGTCCTCGAATACATGACTGGTTCGAAGTCTAAACTAGTAAGGATCCCAATGATTGCCCCCCCATCGAGCACTCTATCACTTCAAGTCCTGGCTGGCTAGATGATCTCGGTGGTGCAACTACTGGTTGAACCATCAACCCTGCCCTCTTCCTCTATGGACAAGCCGGAGACTTGTGACACCGAGCTAACAACATTTGAAACAAGTGAAACCTCTTTGCTTACACTTTCCCGAACCCAAACTCGGCACTGGAAAGGTAAAGTTAGATTATGCTCCCTGAGACCATTGTGGGTTGAAACCCTTCTGCCTCTTAAAAGGTCTACCAACACCCTGGGTTACAGGGGTCGCCAAAATCGCCTCCTCCCTGCTCTGTCCCATGACTAATACCGCTGCCTCTACATAAGCCGCCGCTTCAACAAGTACACTATAACTCTTATGCCAAGACCTAGCAATCCTTTCTCGAATGTCGTCACACAACCTACTCTCAAACTCCGAACAATGAAGTTCCTCAGTCTCCGCTAACTCCAGAGCAAATCTCGACAAGTTAGTAAACCATGCTTCAAACTGTACGAAAGGTGTAGTACCTTGGCGTAACTCCACAAACTGTTTCTGCAATTCTTCCCGTGTGGAAGGAGGGAAATTGTCAGTTCCTCATTTAGGCATCCTAATAAGGGTAACCCAAAGAGATTAGCACATTCACAAATGAGCTAAAGTTAACTCACTCACGTCCTAATGCGATGGACAATAGTAATTCACTCCATATAAGCACATAGTCACATAAACACATACGAATTTCATTCCTAGACAATGACTGTCCCGCAGCATTGCTAGAGTTCCAATTAGAAACAGCAGTGATCAAGTGCTCTTCTAATAGGACTTCCAGAAACCCATAAGTCCTAAGCAGAAGGGACCAAAGCCAACGTCGTCAACTAGTGTGCGAACCTCTGGAGAGAGCCTCTCATACCAATGCCGAGGGCCAAAAATAGTCCTGTAGCTGCCTACCTTTCTAGCTATCACTTGTGGCAGGGGAATGTTGTTAGTATTCACATTAAAGGACAATAAAGGACTTTTTTAAATATGTTCAAAACAAATAGAAAGATTTCTTACCGTAGAGGCGTCGGCAGATAAGTGCTCTGCGGGCTCTCGTAGCAGGACATCTTCGTCAATCCTGGGAATGAGGCCCTCAAATCTTAGAATGTCGTTGAGGGTCAAAGCATGTGTACGCGGCTCATAGGTGGCTGGATCAAAAGGGTTGACAGCAAAAAGAAGTAACTCAAGCTCAGCTACATGAGGAAGAATGTCCTCGACCGCCATGTCCTCACCTAGGATGGCTCCAATATTCGCGTCAGGGTTCGGAATAGGAACCTCATCACTAGCCATGGAGGAAAAGTGAGGAAAAATGAGGAAAAGTGTGTAGGTGAGTGAATAAGAGGGGAAAACCCCAAACATAAACCCTAGGGGAGAGAAAGCAAAGAGAAAATGGGAAAATCAAGAGAGGGTAGGTAAAGCCTGAGCAATCACGTGAGAAACCAAGAAAAATAAAAAGAAATCCCAAAACCCCACCAAATCCAATTCTAATCGGTTCAAAATAAAGAGGAGTGAAAGGGTTTTCATGAAAAAATTTGCGAGGGTTGTTGGGTAATGGGAAGCGAGGAGAAATCTAGAGAGAAGAGGATCCTAGAGAGGAAGAGGGTTTGTTTTCGGCCTTAGGTGTGGTTGGAATAAGGGTTGGAATGTGTTTAAATTAACCATGGGTTATGGTTTTCCCAATTTGCCCTCTGTCGCTATCGCGGCTCGGCTGGATCTGTTGGAGCCGGACCGTGCTTCATTTGGGCCCGGTCGGCCCCAAGTGCATTACTGATTGTTTATTCTGGTATTTATTCTAGTAAATAGGTGATCTTGTTTAATCTAGGTGGTTCCCAGTTCAAAAGAAAAAAAAGAAAAAAAAAAGAGAGAGAGAAAGAGAGAAGAAAAAAAGAAAGCAAAAAAGAAGAGAAGCAAAAGAAAAAAAAAACAAAAGAAAAAGAAAAGAACAAAGAAATAGAAAAAGAAAAAAGGCAAGGGGAAAAAAAAACACACAAAGAAAAAAAGAAAGGAAAGAAAAGAGGAAGAGTGTTTTGTTTTGTTTTCTCCATAATTTTTTCTGACTTTCAAGCATTACGGAGTCGTGATCCAAATTGCATTTAGTTCTTTATATTCTGAGCTATGTTAATTGCAATTTAGGCCCACTTTCAAAACAAAATCAAGAGAATTGATTTCATATTATTAATTCAAATATCGTTTTGGTTTGTACATCATTTTGGTTTATCTAACTCTTGATCAAATCTTTGTACCCTGAATTGGGTTATCTCCGTGAGCTTTATTCTCTAAGGCCTTTTCGGGATGGGATAATCTTGTTGCATCGAGTTTCAAAAATTCGTTTGCTCTTTTGTTAATTCGATTCCCTCTTTTTGCGTGAGACGCGCTACGTTGTTGTTTCACTCGATTAAAAACATCAGCTGTGCCTGTTGTTCACACCATCTTTCCTCCTTTCGCGTGAGACGCGTTAGGTTGTTGATCCCCTCTGTTAAAAATATTAGGTGCGCCTATTGTTCACACCATCTTTTCTCCTTTCACGTAAGATGTGTTAGGTTGTTGATCCCCTTGATTAAAAACTTCAGGTGCACCTGTTATTCACACCATCTTTCCTCATTTTGCGTGAGAAGCATTAGGTTGTCAATCCCCTCGGTTAAAAACATCAGGTGCACCTGTTGTTCACACCATCTTTCCTTCTTTCGTGTGAGACGCGCTAGGTTGTTGTTTCATTCGATTAAAAACATCAGGTGCGCCTGTTGTTTACACTATCCTTCCTCTTTTCGCATGAGATGCGGTAAGTTATTGTTTCAATTGCTTAAAAACATCAGGTGCGCCTGTTGTTCACACCATATTTCCTCCTATCACATGAGATGTGCTAGGTTGTTGTTTTGCTCGGTTAAAAACATCAGTTGGGCTTGTTGTTCCCACCATCTTTCCTCATTTCGCATGAGACGCGTTAGGTTATTGATTTCTCTTGGTTAAAATCTTTCCTCTGTCTTTGTATGCCATATGGGAAGATACGTCTATCGGTTGCACCATCTTGTTAACTGCTTACTTACTTCTGTGCGAAGCACGGTTAGGTTTGTTTTGAGAATTTTTATTTGTGCTGTTACTTTGTTGTTGCTTATCGCATTGTTTTGTATGATCACAATTTTTTAAAAGTAATGGCTTTGCGTAGCGTATAAGTCCAACTTGCAAAAGTCTTTCTGTGTATAATTTTGTATCCTGCCCCTGAACTAATAAGGTTTGATTCCTTGCAAAGGGACACATAGGCAACCCTCGGGTTCTACCAATAGTATTCACATTTGTTTGTTTGCCCAAGTCTTACGGCCTCATGAAATGAGTCATCTTTGGGCTTTGACATTCACTCACGGTGTTTTATAACTCTAAGCTCTGTCAAATAGGGGCAACAGTAGACACCCAATTTCTGACCACCCGTAAGACTTGAGCGCTTTATTCTGAGCATTTGATGATGAAAGTTATATTGTGTAAGTGGTTTGAATTCTCAATGAAGGAATCCGAATTCGAGCTCTAAACAATCCTAACCTTCCATACCCAAGATGTTTTAACCACAGAAATCTGTTTTTGAGCACTATGCCAACCTGCATTAAACTTGAAACTGAGAAGCAGGGAAGCCACATCGGGCCGGCCATGGTCATTGGGACCCGGCCGTGCCTTTTAGGTGATAAACACTGTTCTAGGTGGGAATCTGCCAGCTATCTATTTTTAAAGATATTTATGACCTATTTACCTTAAATTCTATAAATACGAGCTCACACCTCTGTTTTGAGGGTTAGAAAAATTTCAAAGAGCTAAAAAGACCTTTGAGAGCTCCTTCTTCTCTTGCAAGTCACCTTTGTAGAAGTCACCTTTGTGCTATCTTATCACCCTTGAGCTATATACACACACCATATACACCCTTAGAGCTTAGACTTGGAGCCTTGGTTGAGACTTTGGTACCATAATTCAAACTTGAGAGTGCCTTAGGATCAAGTTTAGTTTACAACAAAAACATTCTCTTTTCAAGAGGTATGAGCTTGCCACTTTCTTTCTTGCTTTCATTTCAATCTTTATTTATCATTTTCTTGTGTATGTGATTTCAGTCCCAAAAGTGTAGAGGTTAGTCACCCCTCGTTAGTCTTGCTTACTAGCTTTGTATCCTCTCATTTTTTAGCTATCTTTTGTACTCTTTTAAACATGATCTTTGGATACTGTTTTTTTGCATTTTAGGGGCAATTTAATTCATTTAAATAGTTTATGCTTTGAATATCATGTTTGTAGGGTTGCAAGTCCTCATGGATTTGGTTGTTTAGGCCTTAGGCACCAATTCATTTGAGTTGATAGCTTTATTTACCTAGTTTTCATGCAAAGAGTCTTACTTTTGTAATAATCAACTTTACATAATCATCTCTGCAACCTCTCTCCATTCTTTTTTTTTTTTTGATTAAAGAATTGTGTTTAACAAAAGGTTGTTGTTCAAGCATAAGAAAGAGACCTTTCATGCTTAATGGTTTAATCTCTTTGGAGGTTCATTACCAAGGCATTATATCTCTCTTATGCTCAACACATCCTTTTGTTTGTCATTCCTCTTTATCACCGGTGTATTTATTGACGTGAGTGAATGTCAAAGCCCAAAGACGACCCATTTGATGAGGCCGTAAGACTTGGGAAAACAAACAAATGCGAATACTATTGGTAGAACCCAAGGGTTGCCTACGTATCCCTTTGCAAGGAATCAAACCTGCGTAGTTCAGGGGCAGGATACAAAATGATACACAGAAAGACTTTTGCAAGCTGGACTTACTTTCTAGTTAGGCCCTTGGAAATCATAAAGGAAGGTTTCATTATAGCTTGTTATCAAGTTTGGATTTAAAGTCCTTATCACTCATTGTAGGTTTGGCTATGTCATTATCACTCTTTTGAGTTTGACTAGTCATTATCGCTCATTTTGGGTTTGACTTAGAATTCATTATCGCTTGTAAACGAGTTTGATTCCTTTTTTGTAATTTCCCCTAAAAAAAAGGGCTTGAAAGGCTCATTTCTTGGGTTAAGTCGATGCTTGTTCATCTTTATTGCTTTTGGGACTTAGTGGACATAAATCTCACTTTTGGACAAAATGGAATAAAAGATAAGAAATGGAAAGGTAAGATGAAAAAGGATAATAAAATTGGCTTAAAATTGGAACAAAACCAACATAAAGAACTAATAAAATTGATTGGATTCGGCCGGACGTTATACCAAATCTATCACTTCTAGAGTCGTCACATACTAATCCATGATGTTTGATGATTCTTGAAGCATGTCTATCTCCCTTCTTGAATTGACTTCACGATAGGAAGGAGATGTGGTTTGTCTTTCATTGCAATAATTAATTTTTGTCCCATCGCGTCTAAAACCATCACGCAATCAACTTGCAACCATTGATGGTTTGGGAACCGAACCCTCTCCTCTCTTGAGTATCTCTATGATAAAGAAGAGCAGAAAGGACAAACATAGCTTAGGAACACTCTGTCTGCACTGTTTTCACCTCAGAGCACAAAAACAGTTTTCTACACTAAAATAAGGCACAATCGGATTTGTTTGGACCTGGCCAGGCCTTATTGTGAGCCGGTCGGGCGCCAAAGTTTGGCAAACAGAGCACTTTTGTTGAAACAGAGAACAGTGGCTGAAGGTGAAGCAAAACAGTTTCCTAGAAAGTAGACAGAGCAGTTTTTCAGGACTGTCTTTGCCGGCACGCATCTGATCCTTGTTCATTCTTTACATATTATTGTTGTAATAAATTAGACAACTATTCATTTATTATTCATTCGGATTTGTAACAAGTAGTTGATTTGGACACTTTAACATTCGGACCCTCTTGTACGAGGGCAAACTTGTAATATTATGTATGTCTTCCAACCCCCATTCTTTCTCCCTTTTATTTACTTGCTTATGATGGTTGCATGTAGCATCATATTTCGGTTTTAGATCATTACCATGTATAAGTATCCATTTATGCATGCATTAGGTTCGATTCATCATCCTAACCTTGTTATTATTTCCCACTTAAATTGAATACGTGTGCTGTTGCATGCTTTGAGTTGAGCCATATGTCATGTAATAAACCGAACCTCGTAGTTGCATTTTGTGTGTATTGCATTAGTCACCTTGCATAATAGAGCATGCATTTCTCTAATGGTTTCATTTCTTTTGGCTTACCTCTGTTGAGTACTAGGTGAGCATTTTCGCTTTAGCATATTGCATGTATGTTAGTATTGCCATATTAAGCATGTATACCATGAGGCTAAGTGCTTGTTTCAAATAACTCTTTGAATGCTTGTGGATGAAGGTCATTTTGCCTAAGTAAGGACGACTTTGATTATTGCATATACAGACTCATTTTCTTTGAGTCGTGTATTTCAAAAACCCTTTCAAAAATTGCATTAAAATCAAAGTGTTTTGAATGAAGCAAAGTGGTCTATACTTGTGTGCCTCACATAGTAAAAGTTAGCATAATAATCGGAACAAGAGCATATAATATACATAAGATTTACATCATGATTAGTAGAGGACGATCTTTGATCGTGTGAGTGGGGTGCTCAATTCATGACCTTCCTCTCTCATATATAATTTCCCGAGCCAAGACACTTTGGTTATGACGGACAAGTGGCCTTTGGCATAATTATGGGTTTCCTAAATTTTCTAAAAATATTTAGGTGGCAACTCTGAAATCTGGCAATGTAGTCCATTTCTGGCATCTTTAATGATCAAATGGATTTTTCCAAAAAACTTTCTGATTTGGACTCATTTGTGTTCTTTCCGTTTCACATTGCACGTGTGAAACTAGATTCAGAACCATGGGAGTCCGAACTGTAGGGCTATCATATCCGAGGAGACTAAACCTCTCCGAGGAGAACGAAAAGCAAGCTACAATCTCCTAAAGTCTCTGCTATAGCATGGGGACTTGACAAGCAGGGTAGCCAGATAGGCAGTGATGCTGGGCCAATACGACTTGGAATTCAGGCCTAGAACAGCAATCAAGGGCCAGATTCTGGCCAACTTTGTGGCCGAGTTCACTCCTGGCGCGATCCTAAGGTGGCCTCCGGTAAGCCGCAGTTTGAGATGTCCAGGAGAACAGGAAGAAATCCAATTGGGGCCAAAAAACCCCACACCAGCAGAGCAAAAGAAGACAGAAGAAAGGCTAACACCCTACGACATTTACATCGGTGACTTCTTCCGCTTCTTTGTCGATGGCAGCTTAAACCGGCAAAAAGCGGGAACAGGAGTGGTTCTGGTATTACCAGATGGGTGAATGATAGAACAGTCCATACGTTTGGAGTTCAAGGCCTCAAATAACGAAGCGGAGTATGAGGCACTGATTGCTGGACTAAAACTAGCAGCAGCAATGGACCCCGACAAGGTGGTAGTCTTCTGTGACTCCCAGCTCATTGTGAATCAAGCAACGGATGAGTACGCAGCCTAAAATGAGAGGATGATAGCCTATGTCAAGGAGGTTGTCAAGCTGCTAACACTGTTCAAAAGTTGCCAACTATAGCAGGTTAGCCGAGATGATAATAGGCACGCCGACGCCCTGGCTAACCTGGCGAGCGCAATGAAATTAGGTGAGGTAAGGACAATAATAGTAGATTATCTATCAGGCCTAAGTATAGAACCCTTGATAACAGAGTATGAAACAATGTGCGTGGAGATGGGTCCAAGCTGGATGGACACCATAGTTGTGTTCCTCAGGGATGGCAGGCTGTAGATAGACAAAAAAGAAGCACACAAAACCAGATTGAAGCCGGCCAAGTTCTACCTATCAGCAGAAGGCCATCCCTACAGAAGGTCCTTCACTGGCCCCCTTTTGAAATGTGTTCATCCATCCCAGGTTAAGGACTTTCTGTATGAAATCCATGAGGGAGTATGTGGAAGCCATGCCCGGGGCAAATCACTTGCTCACAGGGCCATATCTCAGGGATACTGGTGACCTTACATGTAAAAGGATGCTGAAGTCTTTGTGAGGAAGTGTGAAAAGTGTCAAAGGTTTGCACCTTTGATACACCAGCCAGTTGCAAATTTGAATCCAGTGTCCAATCCCTGGCCATTTGCCCAGTGGGACATGGATCTTGTTAGGCAATTGCCCCAGGCAACTGGACAGAGAAAGTTCTTACTCGTAGCCACAGACTACTTTACGAAGTGGGTGGAGGCTGACCTTTTGCAAAGATTTGAGATACTGATGTGAAGAATTTCATCTGGAAAAGCATAATTACTAGGTTTGGGATCCCAAGAGCCATTGTGGCAGATAATGGCACCCAGTTTGACAGTAAGCTGATCAAAAGCTTCTGTGCAAAATACAAGATTAAGAATTATTACTTTACCCCTAGTTTTTCCCAGAGTAATGGTCAGGCCGAGGCATCCAACAAGACCATTTGGATGCGATCAAGAAGAGGCTGGAAGCTACCAAAGGCAAGTAGGTTGAGGAATTGCCAATGTCCTATGGGCATATCGGACTATGCCGAGAAGATCTACTGGAGAATCTTCTTTTGCCATGGCATATGGTACTGAAGCAGTCATCACATTAGAGATCGGCATCCCTGGAATTAGAACCCAAGGAGTGGAGAATGGAATGAATGAGACATTCCTTGCCCGAGATCTTGATCTGATAGAAGAAAGAAGTGAGAGAGCAGTAATTTGGCTAAGGGCATACCAGCAGCAACTTACTAAGGCATACAACAAAAAGGTAAATCCCAGGGAGTTTCAGGTTGGGGACCTCGTCCTTAGAAAAGTTGTCAGCAATAAAAAAGGTCCTAGGAAGGGCAAGCTTGGCCCAAATTGGGAAGGACTGTATCGACAAAGGCGCATACCGGCTAGAAGACACTGATTGGCAAGGAGCTACCAAGACCCTAGAACACAAGCAATTTGAAGTTTTTCTACCATTAGTTTATGTTTTTTTTTTTTTAGATTTATGTAATGGTTTTATTAGCCGACGTTTTAATAAAAAGCTAGCTCGATTTTGTTGAATTTGTGCTATAGGACAGAACAGTCTTATGATGATGTCACTACAAGAATTAACATTTTTAGCAACAAAAAAATTGGTCGCTAAAAGTCTATTTTTGGTCGACAAAAGTTGTCACGACCCAAACCCGGCCCTATGGGTTTAGCACCGTAACCGGCCAGTAATCCGAGATTACCGAAGGCCTGTTTAACAGTAATACAGTAAAACAGAGTATAGGGCCTGGCGGAAGCCAATACAATAAATGAATAATGTCCAATGAGCTGTGACAGCCTGTATGCAAAAAGACTTTTCATGCGTTCATACATTCAGAACAGTACAGTCTATACAAATATTTACAGTCATTCAGTACAGTACAGTAGGGTAGATAACAGTCTATACAGTGATACAAAACAGGACGGAGACAGACGGGGGAATTAAAACACCCCAAAGCCATAGCATGGCAACTCGGGACCTCGTAGTGAGGCACATAGGCTGGCTTGACAAAACTGGAATTAATCCCGACGCCTCTAGCATTGGTCCGGTGCCTGTACACCTACATATATATATGAGCAGTGAGCTAAAGCCCAGCGAATAACATAATGCGTAAAGAGGTTTAGAATGAATGTCCTTACAGGAATGAAAACAGTTCATTAAATCAGTATTTCAGTCTTTCAGTCAATCAGTCATATGTGGTACATCCATTAGCATAACAGTACAGTAAGCAGTAGGTCTTAAAGACCGAACAGTAATGATGGCCATCAATCAGTAAACAGTAGTGGTTCCCCGAAGGAACCGATAGAGATCTCTGTAACAGTAACAGTAAACAGTAGGTGCTAAGGATGCCACAGTACAGTTCAGAATATAGGACATACATTCATTCAGTAAATAATATCAGTTCAGTAAACAGTTCAGTTCAATATTCAGAAGATAATCATTTTGAACATATCTTTACACAATTGTTACTCACAGAGTTCTGGGCGATTGGTAGCTAGAGCGTCTCCTCGGAATGCCAACCCTATACAGTTAACAGATTGAACACACTCTAAGTTTCACGGTTGGGAAAGATAATAATTAGCTCCCTATTATGCCTCTTTGGTACATCCATTAGCATAACAGTACAGTAAGCAGTAGGTCTTAAAGACCGAACAGTAATGATGGCCATCAATCAGTAAACAGTAGTGGTTCCCCGAAGGAACCGACAGAGATCTCTGTAACAGTAATAGTAAACAGTAGGTGCTAAGGATGCCACAGTACAGTTCAGAATATAGGGCATGCATTCATTCAGTAAATAATATCAGTTCAGTAAACAGTTCAGTTCAGTATTCAGAAGATAATCATTTTGAACATATCTTTACACAATTGTTACTCACAGAGTTCTGGGCGATTGGTAGCTAGAGCGTCTCCTCGGAATGCCAACCCTATACAGTTAACAGATTGAACACACTCTAAGTTTCACGGTTGGGAAAGATAATAATTAGCTCCCTATTATGCCTCGCTGTGTTCTACATCTATATCCTCATTAAGATGTCTTAAACTAGGCCTAAGAATGCCTAGAATGGAATGAGGATGCAAAGATGCACTTAGAAAACATTTTTCAAAAGTTGCTGAAAATGGGGGTCTCGCTCGAGCGAGCCTTCCTTCGCTCGAGCGAGCTTGCAAAATCAAAGGCTTCGCTCGAGCGGTCTGCAAAAATGCAAAAGTACTGGATGCTAAAATTTTATGCGCGATGCTCGCTCGATGCTCGCTCGAGCGGAGCCCTGGACAAGGGTGGTCGCTCGAGCGAGGAATCCTTCGCTCGAGCGAGGAAGCCAAATTTTGGAATTTCCAGATTTGCCTCCCAAGCTCAAACCAAGCATTCTACCACTCTATACTCGACCTCTTGGGCCCAAATTTTGGAAAACACATCTAAATTCAATATATAACAAGTTTCAAAGCTCAATTTGTGAATTCAAAGCCCAAGGGTGAGTCAATTAAATCCAAATTTCAAACCCATTTTCAAGAATAAACTTCAAACATGTCATGCATGAGTTTTAAACCAAATTAAAGCTTCAAAGCTAATTCAAATGAGCTCATTTCTTCAAGAACATGGTGAAATCATGGATTATAGTCAAAAGATGGACATGCATGCAAGATTTCCATGAAATCAAACTCAAAACTCCTCAATGTACACATGCATGCAAGAGTTAAGCTACAATCCAACATGTATGAACTAAAACAAGACTTAACTCTACAATTTGGCATGGATCATGCAAGAGTTAGCTTAAACTCACAATTAGAGGGTTGAATTCTCTTACCTAAGTCTTGTATTCAAGGTTTAGGAGCTCAATTATGAAATCAATCTTCAATTCTTCAAGCAATTCCACAAGACCAAGTCAATTCTCTCACTCTCCCTCTAATTCTCCTCTTTGGTCGGTTGGGTGTGAGAAGATGGCTGATCAAAATGTTTTGGTCAAGTGTATGCAAGCCTCTAAGTGTGTGAGGTAATGGCCCACTAAGTGGCAATTCCGTAATTAAGCCGAAGTTTGCAATATATCAACATTTAATCTAATTTAATCATACCTAATCACATTTTGGATAAATATACCAGAAAATCACAATAAATTATGGTGACCATAAAACGCTAACCAATTTCCGATTCGGCCGCCGATAAGGCCTTCAATTTGCTATTTAAACATAAACACGACCGAACAGATATTTGAATAACAAACAGATAGATATGCAGACGAACACATAAACTCAGTCAATTCAGTTCCAGTTTTCAATCAGTTAGTTCAATGCTCAGTTAATCCATTTACTCATCGTAATCGGTCTCAGTTTAACGGAAATCAGTAATTAATCGGTAATCAGTACGAGGGTTGTTACAAAAGTTAATCCGCGACCAATTTTTTTGGTCGCTAGTTTGGTCGCCAATTGAGGGTCGGCAAAAGTAATTCGCGACCAAAATTTTCGTTGGTCGGCAAAAGTTGGATTTGCCGACTAAATTTTTGGTCGCTAAATATTTAATTACCGCGACTAATTCATTTTGTCGCTAAAACACTTTGGTCGCGAAAAGTCGCCTTTTGCCGACCAAATTTCTTAGTCGCCAATTGACACATTTCGCGACCAAAAAGTTTGGTCGCCAATTGTGACATTTCGCGACCAAATTTTTTGGTCACCAATTGTGACATTCTGCGACCAAAATTAGTTTGGTCGCCAATTGTTACTTTTCGCGACCAAAACTGTTGGTCGGCAAAAGTGAGTTTCCACGACCAACAAAATTTTTGGTCGGCAATAGATGTATTTTTTTGCGACCAAAACTCTTGGTTGGTAATTGTCATTTTTTGCGAAAAAAAATAATTTGTTTGTCGCGACTAATAAATTGGTCGCCAAAGCAGGAAAAATAATACCCCTGTAATTCCTAATAATTCATTCAATCCATAATAAACCTATAATTTTAAAAGCATCATTCAAATTAACTGATGTTGTAGGGGCTCATACTCCAGAACCTATTTTATCTTAATATATTGTTATGCTTTTGTTTACCAAAAAAGAAAACAAGGTGTGCAAAAACCTCTCTAATAAATAATATCAAAATTTTCTTTTATTTCTTTCTCAAGCTATGTAAGGGCACAAGTTCATAGCATATTCATCGTCATGTGATGAATGCGTCAGGAAAGAAAAAATTATAGAAAAATAAAATATATTTTTACAAAATTTTCTCATAAACTAATGTAACATCAAATAATAAATTTTAAAATTTTAACATAAAGCCAAGCTCTTCATATCTCATGTCAATCCTCATAATCATAATCCACACCATAGGCTCCGCAGCTTTTCAACACCTTCACCATAATATAGAGCACTATCATAGTCTCCGCAGCTTTCAACACTTTCACCGTAATCAGTCTTGTGGTCAAATTCATCATCATACTTTCTTATTTCAGACTCGAGATTGTCGGTGCTAAACTTCTTGTTAAACTTTGTATCGCATTTTGCAATTATGCCTTCCGTGTTGGCATTTCTCGGCACCTTGGCTCTGTAAAGACATTGAAATGGATGTATAGAAATACATTAGCCAACTCTCAGTGTAGCTTTGTCTGATAGCAAGTAATAAATTTCACATTAATGGAACAAAAATAACAGTAAAATAACATGGCATCATATTGTAACTTGATTTGTTAGATTTGAAATTGAGAATTCATGTAAATATGATGAATAATCCCACCAAATGATTATTTCAATCCTTCCATCTAACTTGAGCCAAACACACGTGGCTTATCATCATACAATTACCTGTTTTAGAAACTGTATTTGAAAAAAAAAAACATTAGAAAATGACAATGACAACTGTATTTTCCTCCACGTCTCGTTTTCATTTATAAAAAGGGCTGCAACCTTCATTGGCAGGAAGAACTGAAGGTTAACTTTGTTAAGTGCGCCATTGAATTACCATAGGACAACGTTGGTTGGAGTCATTGCAATGGAGCTGAAGTCTTGTAAAATTCAGTGGGAAGGTAAGTTTATATTCAAGTGACCATTAACTTGAGGTCGAGACCATTTGTGTTGTGGGGATTGGTATTTGTCAATTTGTTCTACCCTTTCAATTCTTAGTTTTGATTTGTTTCCATCACTAACCAAACCAAACTGGCCCAATACACATCGGTTGGATTTGGTTATTTAGTTTTCCCATTAACTATGGTGCATATGGCCACAAAATGGACAGGTTTGGCTCACATCTCATATCAAACCATAAAGCACTTCCGAGAGTACAAAGAATGCGACATTGATGACATACTAGGAGATTTATCTCCGCAGCTAATAGGGTATTCCATGAGCTTTCAGCATTTCACATGCTATGTAGTATATGAACTACCGACATTTTTCTACTATATAAGTTCAGAACTCTGAATTAATGTTTTCTCTCTCCCCCCTTATGATTTCCAAGCCATTAAAGGACAATCCCAGAGAATGTTTACAGATTGTCTAAAAAACTTTTCAAGTTGAAAAAACAGTGCTGGTCCTGGACACCACCACTTGCATATTCAAAGTCCCTCATTCAATTTCGATAGCATCCAACAATCCTCACTAACAAAATAGAAAATTAAACTCAATATTGAATTTGTGCTGAATCTACTTAATGGATAGAGTTCCAGTTCTGATTATAGAGATTAAAAGGTTGACCTATGTGTCTATGACTAGGAGTTCCAACAAATTGTAGAGTTCATCTCTCATCCCAAAAATATAACGTTGCATGTGAGTGAGTTTTTATCCCCAAATTTTTCATTCTCCACGCAGATGAGTACAAAGTTTAGGACATGGAAGCATGTGAACATGTACATCGCTTTGGTGTATTATGCATAATTGCTGTCTAAAAAAACAGACAACATGGAATTTATTTAGAACTTTTACTCTCTTCTACCACTAGATCCTAAAATTTTATTTTATTTTATCATTACAAGTTTAATATAATAAATATTACAAATTTAAGCACAATCATAATATTTGGAAAGAAAAGGCCAGAAGAGGACTTAAAAAAACATACCAACTCAGCATTTAGTTTCTCCAAGGCATCATAGTTGATCCTTGAACTCAGTCTCTGCAAAAATAGCAATTTGCATCAAGTACGGCTAATACGTCAAACAGAGTTCCCAGGCGGACCAACATGCACTATCTAAACACTATCAAGCTAAACATTACAGATAACATAATCATTTACAGTATGCACATTACCAAATACAAATAATTGGCATGAAAAATAATTAGAGTTGTTGAGTATTTAATACAGGAAAAATGCTGCAATCTATGTTACTAGTATTTGACTCTTAATGAATAACCATGCAACACAAAAGTAACAATATTTAAAAAACTTGCATTGCTACCCACTGAACTTTAGTTTCAATTACCTTCTCATTTGCTACTGTGTCAGTAGTCTTGGAAGCTTTTCTAGCTAGGAGTATCTTTCTTGGCTTCTGTGGATCTTTTTCTAGGCCTTACCTAACACTTGATGATCCAAATATTGAAAACATTAATCAGATTCAATGCCAACAAGTGATGATAGATTTTTTATTCAAATCATTTCAGTGCAAAAAAGTGGTGCTAATAGAAGAGACAAAGTGAAGGGATGTGAGGATCCTCTGAGGTGCAAACTAGAACAGTTTTACGGAGAAATGAGGGTTAAATATTCCTACCAGAAAATGAAGCAGGACAGCGTGTCTCAATCTCCTGAGTTTTACATGCTTCAATTGAATGGCACTCTTTGAGATCAGACAAATGCATGTATTCAATATCTAACATTGGCAACATATTCAACAATACAACAAAGGGCTTTACATGTGTTTATTTGTGTAATCAGTACATTCAAAGGACTCCACATCTAAACTAGTGCTCGTTCTTCTATGATTTTACTTACAGAAAGACTATAGCAGTCAAAAGGCCGTGAGTACAATAAAACAAATGTTATTGGTTTTGTTGTCAAATCAATTTCATCTCATTAGTCTAAATATCATGGGTATTTACAGCATCATATGACTATTAACCAACTTTTGCTCCAAATTACCTACACTCGAAGAGGGTAATATCTGAAAGAAAGGAACAAAGAAAAGGCAGCATTACCAGTTTCATGTTTACTATTCATTTGTTCCCAAATAATCTTTTTGTAATGCATCTCTTCCATTACTGTGCAGATATTTGTCAACTTGTAAAAAATTTGACATTGTTTCGAAGTTATAAATTCACTGATCTGATAAGTCAATCAGGTAACATTTACCAATTAAGTCAAGAACACAACTTGTTTTAAAACTTGCAGCATACCTCAACATCATCGATATCAGAAAGGCTTTCTGACTCGTCAATTGCTGCCATTCTACTCAGATGCTCATATCTATGTAGCTGACCAGATACCTTGTTACCATCTTGGCATCCATCAGAAGCTCCTGAAACATCAGAATGTTACTTTGACTTAAGCTTTCAAGTTTAATTCCTAAAATAATGCATGACAGGAATTTCATGAGAACAATTCGTTACCCTTTTGGGTATTCAAGAATCCACTTCTTACAACATCTGCACGTACTTTCGAGGACGGTGTTACTTCTTTCTCTAACTAAAAAACAAACATGAAAACAGAAGTGTGTGGAAAGATAAACTTGATCCAAGATCTCTCTTACACACCTTAAAGTCATTAGTTTATCAATCACGGAACAGAAACAAGGAGTAATGAGGAAGAAAAAGCTGCATAATCCTAAATTACTTCTAACAGTATATTTGAATATATATCTCAACCATAGTGAAAAATTCGGAAAATGGGAAACAATGCACAAGATTGTGAGCAAAATGTCTTTGTAAGTCTAAGGAATGGAGGCAAAGGTCTTTTAGTTTATACAAATTACAATACACATTTCATGAGGGAAAAAAAAAACATGAAATTTATCTTTAAAATTTGAATATGCCATGCCTTTAGCCTCATTGGGTTGGGATCATATATTTCCAAGCCAAGGGAGGGATTTAGGAGATAAATGGCAGGAGAAGTTGAAAGTATATACAACTGAATTCTGATCTCATTACCCTGAATTAGACATGCTACTAGTTTAGTTTTCCACATCTTTTTTATGCTTCAAGAGTCAAAAATCTTTTTTTTCTTCTTTTTTCATTTTTAAGATTTTCTGCGCATGGGCTCAGCTAGTGTTCCATGGGCCTTCTTTTGTGTCACATTATTGTGTTTTTATACATGATCCTTAGTTTATTACTTTGTTTAGATCAATTCTGTAACTCAATTAACTTAGGGGTCGTTTCTTAGTGTTGTCTTCATGCTGAATACCATATACTCTTAATGCAAAAGAAGGGCACTTAACCCTTGAAAGAATCACCAAGGAATTGCAAGCTAACGGTTTATACGTGAAGAACAGCAACCTCATCTTGAGACTACTTAGAAAACTCAAGAATGCAATCAAACAAGATACAACAACACCACCTAGTGGACTAACACACATCCCATTGATAAAAAAATAAAAAATAAACAAAAAAAAAATACCATAACAAGAAACTTAATTGCAAGAATTGCCTAATGGGGTGACGTTTCTACGATCTAAAACAAGAAACTTGTTAGAACCATGGTGGAGATAGAATTGTGGTTCCAACTGGGATAAGACCACTCAAACATATGAATCTCGAAGAAACAAAAAAAATAAACAAAACAAAAATCTATCAAGGCAAAAGTCTCGAAACACATCACTTAAAAAACACACAACTGAACTCAAACTTACTGAGATTCGAACTAAACAGAGGATTGAACCGCGGCCCAGATCGCGAAAAACCCTCTTCAAAATCAAGTGTAGAGAAACACACAACTGAACTCAAACTTACTGCGAGTTTTGCGCGGCACCTCCATCCCCACTGTAAAGGCCGAAAATGTTATCAAAACCCTAATTACAAAAAAACCCAATTGAGAAAGTAAACAAGGAGGAGGACATACGAGTCTACAAGTATCGAAGGTGAAGTCAGATACGCCGTGTTTGTTGAAGAAGTCGGTGGCCTCGTCGAGGATGACCGGATGGTGGAGATTGTACTCTTGAGTGCAACCAGAACACCTGCAAAAACAGGACTTGAATGGATAAGAATTCAAACTAGGACTTGAATGGACAAGAATTCAAACCAGCAGAATTCAATCCAGGATTTAGTGAGTGGTTTAAAGAGCAAAATATAAATAGCAATAAATGTAAACCAGCAGAATTCAAACCAGGACTTGAATGGACAAGAATTCAAACCAGCATAATGCAGTGGTAAAATCATGGTCAACGTCAAACTCGTTCATTAGGTTGCTAAAATACGCATTTCCTTAATATTCCATCTAAAGCACAATTGTTCATACCACACAAAAAGAAAACAAAAAAAAGAGTATCAATTCATGGCCTAATTCCAAAAATAATGAATTAGGGAATAGTGGACATAATTGGAACAAAGTAATTTTAAATTGGAACAAATCTGATTCATAATGGACATAAACATCTTTGAAAGTAATTTAAAATTGGAACAAATCTGATTCATAATGGACATAATTGAACATCTTTGAAAGTAATTTAAAATTGGACATAATTGGACATAATGGACAAATCTGATTCATAATGGAACAAAGTAATTTATAATTGGACATAATTGGACATCTTTGAAAGTAATTTAAAAGTTTCCTGATTCACAATTGTAAAGCACAAGTAAAGCACTTGCAGGCAACTGAAGATGGGGATAACATGAACCTTGAATATCATTTATCAACATGAGGCCAAAAATAAAGCACGGAATTAATGATCACTACTCTTTCACAAATAAATTCTCAAAGAAAAATATATTGGTTTTAATAGGTCTATTTTAAGAAAAATCATAGACCCAAAATCAGTAAACAAAATTGCAACAGAGCATAACTGGGAAAAACTACCAGACAGCCCCAATGGGTTGATAGATTCAATAGC
The DNA here is from genome assembly GCA_036172215.1 of Camellia granthamiana. Classification (NCBI taxonomy): domain Eukaryota; kingdom Viridiplantae; phylum Streptophyta; class Magnoliopsida; order Ericales; family Theaceae; genus Camellia; species Camellia granthamiana. The sequence continues at coordinate 75,073,536 of CM069911.1, read as the reverse complement.
TGAAAGTCATAAGCGAGATCTATAAACAGTGGAGTCATTATTAACAATTAGACACCCCACGCTCCAGCCATCCACCGACATGGGCTATTTGTGATTGGGCTCACTTTATCATTTTCATTTTTATATTTTGCTTTTAAAAAAAAGTTCAAAAATAACAACTACATCATCAATGAGCTTGCCCTGACCTTAGCAAGCAAGTGTTCGGTTCTGTCTACTATTAGTCATGAGAGTAAGCAAAAAAGAAACATAAAAGCTAAAAATCATTGTATACCAAATAATAGACATGCTCCACTAGTTTTTGATTAAAATTCAGTTTCTGATTAAAATTCCCTAAAACTCAATCTACATGTAAATCACAAATTAGTGTTACAAATAAAACTCATAAATAGAATAAACCCAAAAAATCAGTGACATTTGTAAATCAAAAAAAGAAAATCTTAAAACTCAAATGGTTTTCCCTAATTTCATAAATCATAACTTAAGGGGTTGTTTGGGGTGTCCTAAATAAGTGTACTTTTTGTCTTTTTGGACTAAAAAATTGAGGTTGAAAATATGGATGTTTGGGTTAACTTTTTGACTTTTTATGGAAAAATGTGTAATAAAAAATTGTAAAAATTGATTTGTAGGGAAAAATTCGAATTGGGAGTTGTGCAGCCGTAATTGTTGACTTTTGATGAATAGTGTTAACTTTTTAACTTTTTGAGTAACTTTTTGACTTTTTGACTTTTTGGGGAGTACCCAAACTTGGCCTAAATCTACAAATTAGTAAGTTTAGAGTTTCATTGAAAAAGAGAACAATTAAAAAAACCCCAAACAAAATTTTTTTTTCTTCACAATTCACAATTCTTGATTGGAATTGTGGGGTAATATAATATAAAACAATCAGAAACCCTCTACACATCAGTAACAATCAATTCTTGGCTGCAATTAGTAACAATCAATAACACATAATATAAAACATGTATAGATTCTTGGCTGGAATTGTGGGGTCAATTCTTTGAGGCAATTTATCGAACATGTAGAGGACATTGGAGAAACCCTCTACACATTGAAAAACCTATCATCAAGCAATCTATAAAAGCAAATACAACAAAATATAAAATTGAATCACTCAATCTACCAGGCACATTGCATAAATACTGAATATAAAACCCAAAACCCAATTTTTTACCCCAAAAAAAGTATCGAATGCAGCTTTAAATACACACAAATAGCATGAAAATACAGACCAACAAACAAAAATAATATGAAACAATGATGTGCCCTCAGATCTGATAGCTTCAAATAAATCATCAACGGTTTATACCCAGTGCCTATCATCAATTTCCCAATGAACAATTTCAGTACACAAACCCAATTTTTGCAAATGGATTACCCTAAATCATGTATTCCTTTGCAGATAGATGATGGGGAAGAACAGGGAAGTGGAGAAAGAGAAAGAGAAAGAGAGCCATACCTGGAAGAGGGTTCGACGTGCCTGACGAGATCAGGAAGTTTGGGGAGCAAGACAGAAACAGGGGATTTGAGAGCAGAGGAAGGAGAAGAGAGGTTTTCGTCTTTGCAGAGGTAGCAAATGACATCGACCATGCAGACTTTTCCGACACAGCGACACTCCTCGGCGGCGGATTTGGAGTGGTCACAGGTCCATACGCTGAGGCAGGTGTCGGAGGAGGATTTGAGGGCGGACAAGGCGTCGGCCACGGTGGCGGAGATTGAGAGAGATCTGAGAGGCGGCTTGCCTAGGCAGAGGTCAGCTACCTCATATGCTAGCAAGCGAACTGCCATACAAAACTGAATATGGGGGTTTTTTGAGAGAGAGAAAGAGAAGATGTGGAGGAGGATTCTTAGGTGGAGAGAAAGAGAGAAAGAAAGGCTGAGACTTGGCAGTGAGGCTTGGTAGAGAGAGTGGGCACCGAAGGAGAGAAAGAAAATTCAAATCCCACCCCACTGAAAATCAAATTTCCCCCCAAATTTTTGGTGACCAAACTCTCAAATTAGTCGCAAAAACAGGTTCTTTCGCCGACAAATTTTTTTAGTCGCCAAATCTCAATCAACGGCGACTAAAATATTAGTCACTAAAATTACTAATTTGGAGACTAATTTTTTTTGATTGCTGAAAATAAGGTTTTCGCGACCAAATTTTTGGTCGCCAAAAAATATGTGACCTTTCGCGACCAAATTTGTAGTTGGTCGGCAAAAGTATACCACTTTCTGCGACCAACATATTTTTTGGTCGCCAAAATATAACCTTCTGCGACCAAAAATATTTGGTCGCCAAAAATAATGATCATTCGCAACTAATTAAAATTTGGTCGCCAAATGTCATTTTTTTGCGACCAAAATTTTTTTGGTCAGCAAAAGTGGTCGCAAAATGTGTAAATTCTTGTAGTGTGTTCCCTTGGTGAACATGATGAATAACTTAGACTTGTTATATGGTAGAGTTGAACTAAACTTGCCATACTGGTAGAGTTGAACTAAGTCGGCGATGTTTCCGAATGAAACATGACGAATAACTTAAACTTGCCATATGGTAGAGTTGAACTAAACTTGCCATATTGGTAGAGTTGAACTAAGTTTGCGATGTTTCGGTATGAAACATGTTGAATAACTTAGACTTACCATATGGTAGGGTCGAACTAAGTTTGCAATGTTTCAGTATGAAACATGACGAATGACTTAGACTTGCCATATGGTAGGGTTGAACTAAGTTTGAGATGTTTCGGTATGAAACATGACGAATGACTTAGACTTGCCATATGGTAGGGTTAAACTAAGTTTGCAATATTTCGGTGTGAAACATGACGAATAACTTAGACTTGCTATATCATAGAGTTGAACTAAGTTCGTAATGTTTCGGCATACAACATGATGGAACTAGCCATGACTTGGTCAGTTTGTAAGCAAAGCCAAGAAATATAGTACTCTCGGTGCACTAGGGTTAAGCCTTAAGTGTTTCGTTTGGCCGAGCCAAACATGATGACCTCAGCCAAGAATGTCTAAGAGAGACTTTGGCGGTAACCATTTGATGTGTCCTTAATGTGAGCATAAGAGAGACTTAGGTTCACATTAGGGGGCAGGAAGTGGGAATAAGCATAACACTTGTGAAATTTTCTACAAATTCAAGTTGAAGTTATTCGAGATCACTGATAAGTGGTATTATCCGAGATAAGATTACTATACTGAACCCGAAGTATAATTATCAGAGATACTCAAGTTATAGACTTGGAAGGGTTAAGTCTTGTCATAAGGCAATTAGTACAAGTGAAGAAACAACACTTGTAAAAGTTTTGTTGGACAATTTTATAAGTGTTGTTTGGTCAAGTTAAATTCCAAAAGTTGTTATCCGAGATGATTAGCTCCAAGGTGTTGATCCATCCGAGGTTTGTGGATCCGAGGTGAGGATCCAAGTTGTCAAACTTAGATAGATCAGAAAAATTCTAAGTAAGAAAAAATATGCAAGGCATGAAAGAAAAACAGTGGGCATACATGAAAGAAGCATTCAACACTTAGACAAAAAGGAAATTTACATTCATAGAAGAAGATTGTTCAAAGTACAAAAATATGGCACTTCGGCTCAACAAAAATAGCAAAGATTACAATTACTAAAAAGAAAGAGTTCAAAACAAAAAAAGAAAATATCCAAGTGTTGGGGTCTTGTGCAATGTTCTCAGATTGTGAAACCTCAGTCGTTGGTTGCGGCTCTGCCTCGACAGATAGCTGAGTAGACCTCTCCGCTGCCACCTCGGCATCAATCTCAAAAAGAGTTGCCTCCAGACTCTTCTCGGCAACCTGAACCTCGGCATTTGTATAGGCAGATGAAGTACTCTTGGAAACCTCATCCCCATCTTTATGAGTCTAGTCTAAGACCTAATCATTTAGGGTAGGGGACTTGGCCCCAACAGTAACCTCAGCCTCTTCGTCGACTTCCTTTTCATCGGCCTCGTCCTCGTTGGCCTCTTCATCAGATTGGTTGGGTGAGGGAGGGAAAGGCACGTTGAGATGGCTGGTATCTCGGAGAGGATAGTCATCGGGCATAAATAGTTTCTTGAGTGCCGCCATCTAGCCAAGGTAGTAGCCTTTGTTACAAGCTACATTGACTTGCTACTTATACTGATTGCGCACGGCGGTTTACTCATCCTCAAACGCTTTCTCATCGGCCACCTTTACCTCGGCCTCCTTTGACTCAATGGCCTCTTTGAGTTTGGGCTCAAATTATGCCGCTTTGACCTTAGCAGCCTTAGCGTTGGCCTTGGCAACTTGGACAACGGCCTCAGCGGCTTTGGCTTTAGCCTCGGCTTTCTCCTAAGCATTTTTGATAGCCTTTGTTTTGTCTAACAGGCCCCGAATGCGGATCTCGACATCGTTGAGTGAAGCAAGGAGACATGCAGCTTCCTGAGTCTTCTTGACAAGATCTTTTTTCATCAACTCGATCTTAACTGCATGGGAGTGGGCATGCTGGATGGCCTGCAAGAAAAAAGAACAAGTAGGAAAACTTTGATTAAGTGTTGGAAAGCTAACTAGAAATGTTAGGGAAAAAGTCAAAGAGATTTACCAAGACTAAGTGATGCATCATAAGTGCAAAGTTCTCGTATTTGTGGAGCTCGGCCATTTGGTTCATATTGGCTGGAAGCAGTACAGCCGTAGAAAGAGTGGCACCGACCTCCACGCTTTCAATTACACTGTCTCCAGCTCACAGAGGTCAGTCACCAACCATGACCTCGGGAGCCTAGGTCTGATCGCTAGGGAAGCTACTCCCACCCTCTGGGTGATCAGACCTCGACTTCTTGGATGGTAGGGCGTTAGAGGATGCGACTTTGGCTGGCCTCTTTTCGGCGTTAGCCAGCTTGGATATTGCCATTGTGTCCTCAAGGTCCTTCTCAGAATCAGAAGGAACTTGAGTCACTGTGGCCTTTGCCTTAACCTTTTTTATCTTTTTTATTTTGGGCTTTGGCTGGGATTGAGACGAGGACTGGAGAGTCACCACATCTAGAAGGCCGACAAGTAGGTCTTCGACCATAGTTGGTTCGCGACCCATTTCCTCAACAATGGCTGTGATGGTTACTCCAGTGCCAAGTCTAATAGCTGGAAAGGCAATTAAGGGATTTATGGGATCGTAAGCCGATGCCTCTGAATCACGTCGTCTTCGACTGCGTGTTCTGCTGGCAGGGGCGCTGGGAACTCGGCGACGGTGTCGGCGTTGTGATGGCGGAATAAGTTGAGCTGGAACTGAAGTGGATGGCTAGTCCACTGGATCGGATGAAGAGGCTTGGTCTGGCCTAGGCAAAGAAGTTGCTGGTTGAGTGGATGCCGATGTCTTGCTCCTCAGGACGTCGGGGTGTGGAGACTGGTAGGTTGGCACGAAATTCAGTAGGAGGGGAGCCTTGCGTTTTTCAAGAGGAAGACCCAAAACCCGGATGAGATCTCGGCTTGGGACATACTTCTGTCGAAAATTCTTTAATGGTTGAGGAAGATTTGCAAAAATAATGAGAACACATAAGTACATTTAAGAGAAATAAATTACCAAGTGCTAATAGAAGTAAAACTATTAGATAAATAAAGTCCTTAACCTCATCTTTCCTAAAAACTCCTCGGCACTATGGGAAGAGATGAAAATCGTCATTTGACACTAACTCCTAGTTTCCTGAGACAATCAGATAATCATCTCCAGTGTCTTTATTGGAGTCAGGAAGGTCGGCTATGAGCTTGTACTTGGTGGATCTGGGCTTCAGGTAGTAAGTGTAGCCATTTTTAGATTTGAGACTACACATGGTGTAGCAATACTGGAGGTCGGACAGAGTTATCCTAGTTTTTTCTCGGTGTTCTAGCTCAGCAACACCGCTGATGACCCTAAAGGTGTTGACTGCTAGCTGCATGGGGTTGAGCTTATAGAAATAAAGGACTTTTCTAAAGAAGATATCAAAGGCGAATCTGACTTCACCCTTGATAATGGAAACTACTGGAAATGGGTAGTAGATCTGTCCTGGCATCATAAAGTGCTTTTTGCTAGCCAACCTGAGGTGGACATTGGCAGCGATTAAGAACTCTTGGCGGAAGTACTCAAGTTTACTAGGGGTGTCTACCCTCTACCTAAACATCCCCATGATGTCGGCTTGAAGTAATTGGTACTAGATCTCAGAAGCAAGGGGTCTGAAGACCTCGGCTAGACCCTAGTGATTCTAGGGCAAGGGTTCTGGTTGCCTAGGGAAGATTATGTTACAATTTTCCTAAAGTATGAGATTCTTAACAAGTCCCAAACCTAAATCTATGCAGATGAAGAAGAATCATGATCTAATTTATATATATATATATATCCTACAAAATAAATAGTTTAGATAATCAAAATGAATTTCATGATAAGTCCCCATAGGACTCTCATATGTTCTCAAATTTATAAACACAACCCAATTAAATTAGGAATTAAGCACGTATACTTATCTAATCATTTAACATTGATGCATTGCCTTTGTCCTGGCGAGTTTGCAGCACAATTTTGGGAGTCCAGTCCAATGAGTCATGTTTTGCAATGGGGTCGAGATCAAAGTTTCTTGGAATGGGTTTGGCATGTAATGAATAATGGAGATAAGACAAATCTGGGTTTGTTTATTACACTCTGTTGGGGTCTATGGACAAATCGAAACGAAGCTAATTTTTGTGATCGGCAGATGGGTATCGAACATACTGTGGGTATGGTGTTCAAGCTATCTGGTTAGAGGGGGATTTGATGTCTATTATTAAGGCTATCAATGATGAATCAAATTCCTTATTATCAAGGTGTGGACATATCTTGCAATAGGTTGTTTTGAAATGTAAACATTTTCTTCATTTTAAGGCTACTCATGTGTATAGAAAGGGTAACATGTTGGCTCATGAGTTAGCTAAGAGGGCAAGGCATAGTAGCGATATGCAAGTGTGGATGGAAGAAGTTCCATCTCAGTTATCAGTGCTTGTAGCCAGCGAGGCTGCTGTCTTGGTGTAGTCATGTTTCTTTTTATTACACCATCTATAAAAATAAATAAATAAATAAAAATAAAAGTAGTCACCTAATGTAAAATGATAATTGCCTGGACACCCTTAATTAAGATTAATGTCATTATATAATCTTGACAAAACTTCAATTTGTAAAAAAAAAATGAACAAAAGTAAAGCCTTCAAAATCAATGCTCATACCTGATCACCAAAAAAATGAAAATAGAATTAGAAATCCCAATACTACCCGTCCCCCAATTACTCCTTACAGTCTCTCCATTGAGACTTTCACCTTCCAATTCGACACTCAATCATTGAACCTGGAAGAAACATAGTTTTCGGTTGTGGAAATAAAAATCAAGTCTTTTCTAGGGATGAATCCTTGATGCCGGTATTTTGGGAATGAGTCAATCTCTTATTTTTTTCATAAACTAATCAGGCAATCGAGTCATGAACCGTTTTTCTTATTGCTTTTCAGCATTTACTTCTCCTACAAAAACTTCTTTTTCAAGATTTGGAAATGACATTATTAGAAGTGGAACAAGAAATATACAAGAAATCTCATTTCTACCATGCCCAATGGATAATACGTATACATTGAATTTAATCGATATAAGCATTGGAGGATATCGACTTGGATTCAAATTGGAAACTTTTGTAGGAGGCTGCATTATTGACAAGGGATTTACAATCAGTTCTATTAGAAAACTAGCTTATAATGTTGTTTTAAATGCATTTATCAGACATTTTAGTCAATTTAAACCCAGAAGAGTTTATTACAAACTTCTTTGTTATGGTTTTGCCAAGAGGGTTCAATAATTTTCCAAACATGATATTCCATTTTCAAGGGGTTGATCTTAAAGTCGCAAAAAACGAACTTGTTTTTTTATCGACAATGACTTTTTCTGTCTAGCAATTGTAGGCCGACAATATGAGACAATCTTTGGAGCATATGAACAACAGAATGTTCTATTTATTTTTGATCTTATGTTCTCATGAGTTCATAGCATTTCACCATCTTTGGTCTCAACCATTTTATGAGAAGAAGACTTATTACTTGTTAGTGTTGATTGTAGTGACTTGATAATATCTGCATTTAACATTTTAAAACAAAATATCTATTAAAATAACATTTTAAAAATTAGTTGTGTTTCATGTCAATCCGGGAAAGGTAAATACCGTTGTAGATGCCTTGAGTAGAAAGTCAACTGGAATTTGTCATCTTTGCTCACTGGTTAGAAAGAGTTGTTAAGCGACTTGGAGAAGCATGAGATTGAAATTGTGTTAAGTGAACAAGGTGGAATCCTAGCTATCATTTCAACCCAGCCTGCAATAATTGAAGAAATTAAAGAGAAACAGCTTGACGATGAGTTTTTGAAGAAAATTGTTGATGAACTTGAATCAAAACCAAGGTCGGGGTTTGTATTTGAGAACAACATGCTAAACTTTTAGGGTAGGCTTTGTGTACCAGATTGTTTTGAACTGAGGAAACGTGTAATGACCGAAGCCCATAATTCTAAATTTGTTATGCACCCGGGTAATACGAAAATGTACAAAGATTTGAAGCAAAACTTCTAGTGGCCTGGAATGAAGAAAAGCATCGCTGATTTTGTGGCTAGATGTTTGCATTGCCAGCAAGTTAAAGCTGAACATCAATGACTTGCTGGATTACTTCAACCGCTTCGAATACTGGAATGGAAATGGGAACACATCACTATGGACTTCATTGTTGGACTGCCTTGTTCCTCTCGAGGTATGGATTCTATTTGGGTCATTGTTGATCGTTTAACTAAATCTACCCACTTTTTGCCTGTCAAATCTTTGTATAATGCGGATAAGTTGGCTAATTTGTATGTAAACAGTTTCTATAGTATCTGACAGAGATCCCAAGTTTACTTCGAGATTCTGGCAGAGTTTATAACAGGCTTTAGGGAATGAACTGAGACTAAGCAGTGCTTATTACCCACAAACAGATGGCCAATCTAAGAGGACCATTCAAACATTGGAAAACATGTTACAGATGTGTGTGTTAGACTTCCAAGGAAATTGGGAGACTCATCTACCCTTGGCCAAATTTGTGTATAACAATAGCTATCATTCAAGCATCGGAATGGCTTCTTATGAAGCATTGCATGGTAGGAAGTGTCATTCTCCAATTTGTTGGGCCAAAGTCAGTGATAGACCGTTATTGGGACCAGAACTGGTCCAAGAGACAACTGAGAAAGTGAAGCTAATACAGCAACGTTTAAAAACCGCATAGAGTTAGCAAAAGAGTTACGCATATGTTCAAAGGCGAGATAGAGAATATGAGGTTGGAGATCATGTGTTTATTAAAGTAACTCCTATGAAAAGGAAAACACGATTTGGAGTAAAAGGAAAGTTGGCTCCGAGATACATTGGCCCATATGAGATTCTAGAGAAAATCAATTCAGTAACATATCGAATGGCCTTACCTTTGGTTATGGAGAATATGCTCAATGTTTTTCATGTCTCAATGCTCCTGGAATATTTACAGGATCCGCACCATGTTATTGAACCAACACATGTGCTTTTGAAGGAGGAGTATACATATGAAGAGAGGCCAATTCAAATTGTGAATCGCCGAATCAAAAAACTAAGAACTAAAGAAATTCCATTAGTGAAGGTTGATTGGCTAAACCACGGAGGAACTTATGCAACCTGGGAGACTGAAGAAGATATGATGAAGAGATACCCTGAACTGTTCCCTTTGGATCCGATATTCTTGCAAACTGAAGGTAATTCTAGTTTGGAGGACCAAACTCTTTAAGGGAGGAAGACTGTAACAAGCCCAAACTGTGATTAGCCACTAATCCATAATTAAGAGTATCTAATCAGTAATTAAGAAGAAATTCTGAATTAATTACATGTGTGTTGCATTATTTATGTTTTATCTGTTTGCTATAAGAATATCTGTTTGTATTTCTGTTTCGTTCTACGAATTGAAGGCCTTATCAAAATCTAATCAAGAAATTGACTTGGTTTATGCATTATTTGGAATTTTAGAATTTTATAGTAGGTTCAATTTAAATTCTATTCAGAACCAAATAATTAGAATAAATAATGTTAATTAATTAGTCACTAATGAAGCTTCCTAATCAAGCCTATATAAGGCACAAGTGAGCTCTTGATTACATTTTACACTCTAATTTCTTTCTCTTTGGACATCAAAACGTGTGAGAGAAAGAGAGAGACCAAGAGTGAATAGAGATCAACAAGGGCAATTGAGGAGGACTTGGAAGAATTAGCTTGGAACCTCAAACAATTAGCCATTTAGAGCATAATTGAACATCTAAGGTAAGAATTCAACCTTTTAGCTATGTAATTGAGCCAACTAAGGCATAGATTCAAGAGGTTTAAGTGTTTAAACATGAGAATTGAGCTAAAAATGAAGGAATCTAAGTCATATCATGTATACATGCGTGTTTTCTTATATTTTGAGTTTAATTGTTAAGAATTCTCACTTGCATGTGGCAATTGTACCATAGTTTTGGGCATTCATCATGTTTTCCATCATTCTACATTATTTGATCATGATTTCGAAGCTTTGAATTCAATTCATTACATGCATGTTATGCTTTCAAAGTTTCAAGTTGAATTTTGGACAATTGATTTACTTTTGAGCCTTGATTTTACCAATTGATCCTTAATTCTTGATGTTTTACAAGTTTAAACATGTTTTCTCAAGTTTTGGCTCCCCAAGGTTGTGTTTTAAGGCTTTGAATTTGAGTTTTGAGCTTGTGATCAAATTTGGAAATTCTAGAATTCTGCCTCACCGCTCGAGCGATAGAACCTACGCTCAAGCGACCACTCTTTGTTTTGCACTTCCACTCGAGCAACCAAAAGTTGGTTCGAGCGTAAAATTCATGCTCCCAGAAGTTTACAAATTTTGCATACTGCTCGAGCGACCAGAGTTACGCTCAAGCGAAGACCTCAGTCTCATGCTCAAGCGACCGTCGAACGGAAAATTCATACAACCAGTACTTTTGCAAACCTAAGGGCTCGCTCGAGCGTAGGAAGTGACGCTTAAGCGAGGTGCCCTGTTTTTGAAAATTTTGCTTAGTGTTTCATACTGTATCTTGGCATCCTCATTGCATCTTAGGCATTTCTAGGACATAATTAAGGTACAATAATGAGGATAAAGGCTAAAAACACGCTATGAATGAAACGAAATAAGTTAAGTACTATCTTAATGTGTGTTTCAATATGTGTATCTGTTATGCTTGTGTAAGTCACGCGCCGTAAGCCATCTGATTTGTTTACTCTGTCTGTCTGCTTTTGGAGCTATCTGTGAGTAATAACTTAGTAAAGCTATGTTCAACTTTATTTATTTTCTGTATGATGAAATAAGATCTGTTTTTTGCAATGTTATATTGTGTACAATGAATGATTGTCCTATTTTTGACAAGTATTCGTGGCATCCTTGGCATATCTGTTATCTGTTAGCCGGTATCGGAGGTCTCATTATGGAACTTAGTATATATGTTATCTGTTACCCGTACCGGAGGCTCCATCATGGAGCTCAGCATATCTATCATCTGTTACCCGAATCCGGAGGTTCCTTTTATGGAACTGGTTATACATAACCACCATATGTTCTGCATCTATTATGTATCTGTCTGTCTCTGTTTTGTATCTATTCTGTTAATGCTAATAGATGTATCACGTACGATTAAACATGAACTTTGATTTTTGTATATGATTGGAACAAGAATATGAATACGGAACTGCTTCTGTTTCTAAAATAAAATAAATGAATCTACTTTCCGAATCTGATATGAGACATCATTCAATTAAAACCCTTTTACTCTGTTATTATTCACTGGGTTTCCGCTCACTCTATTACTTATGTATGTAGGTGATCAGGCGCGTGACCAAGCTCAATAAGGACTGCCTGGATTTCTGTTTTGTCAACCAACCCTTGTGCCTCTCGAAGAGGTTTCGAAAGTCACGTGGTCATGTTCGTGAACTAAGTATAAGACCTTGTTTTCTTTTCTATATTTGAACGAGTTTCTGCTTACGTGTATCATGGACTAAGTCCCCTTTTGGTTATATTTGTATTGTGTGTGACGTAAAACTAATATAATTATGGCATCACATGTGTGTATATGAAGTTCTAAAAATTGTTCCATGTATGTCAATACAGCTCAATGGACTATGTATGTTTTATATAACTGTTTCCGTAGCCTCCTTTTATGTGATCATCTGTTCAGAGGTCTTTGGTAATCCAAGGATTATTGGCCGGTTACGACGCTAAACCTATAGGGGCAGGTTTAGGTCGTGATACCAAGATTACAAATTCTTTATTTTAAAATGATATTAATTTTAACCATCCATTTGTACCTCCTCTTATTTAATCCATCTCTATCGCTTCATTTCTTTTCCCTATCTACTATTACTTCTCCCCCTTAACACACAGAAAGTGGTTAAATATTGGAATGCCCAAAACTAGCAACATTTTTTTTAACTAATAAATTATTTTAACATATCTTCTGATTTAAAATAAATAACCTTCTTAATGTGCATCTTATGATCTTATCCTAAAGGGTTGTTTGCTTCATGGTTGTTTGCTTCATGGGATTGAGGTGTGGGATTAGATTCCATATCCAATAAATTTACTAATCCATCATTTGGTTAGTTTAGTGAAGGTCGAACTAATAGTTAAATACACATCATTTTTAGCTAAATAGTTCGGGACTATTTATTTAAGACTGATTGTTCATTGTATTATAATCCACACTTATTTAATCCGTCTAAACAAACACTCTCTAAGGGTATATGTTACGAAACTTGAAATGATTATATAGATTTTTTAAGGGTGAATTACACTAATAGTCCCTATAGTTTGGGACTTGTGTCACTTTGGTCATTGACTTTTCAATTGTGATACATTTGACCCTGAATTTTGAATCTTGTTCCAAATAAGGACAATTGAAGATATCATTAGATTTTTCAATGATAAAATCGTCAATTTGATAAAATATAAACTAATTTGACAAAAATAAACGTCAACCAAATATTTTTGAATTTTTAAAAATTATTTCTACCTACTAAAAATAAAATTATGTAAAATTGATAAATCTTTTAGAGATTATTTTTTTTTACCAAATTAATTTTTATTATGTGTTTGGATGATGAACATGTAAAATTAATTTTTAAAAATTAATCATGTAATTTTTATCAATTTTACATAATTTTATCATTGATGGATAAAAATAATTTTAAAAAATTAAAAATATTTTTTTGACATTTATTTTTGTCAAATTAGTTTATATTTTATTAAATTGACGATTTTGCTATTGAAATTAAACAATGGTATCTTCAATTGTCCTTATTTGGAACAAGATTCAAAATTCAGGGTCAAATGTATCATAATTGAAAAATCAGTGACCAAAGTAATACGAGTCCCAAACTATAGGGACCGTTAGTGTAATTTGCCCATTTTTTGAAGGTACATTGGAAAAACAACAAAGCAAACAAGGCTAAGCTTTTCTCTTAGACAATCCTATCGTATCATACCCCAAAAGGCTCCTAATTTCAGTTGATGGTTCATTCACCACCAAAATTTCCTCTGATTGATCCACTCCCAACTTGGCTAGTGCATCAACGCATAAGTTCCCTCTTTGTAGACATGTTGAATTGTGCACTCACATTCTCGCATGATTTTGGCATGCACCACTAGGGATGCATTTTTATACATTTTTAATGCATGCATTTTTATGCACAAAGTACGAGTATTTTAAAAGAAAAATTACACTTCTGTGGGTGTTTTCAAAATAAATTTCAAATCAGTGATAAAAACTTACCAACATTAATAATTGAAATTATAATTTTTTTCATAATTTTGTAATTATTTCTGGTTTTTACCACTAACAATTTTTCCTATTTTAAATTTCTTCACATGTTTACAATATCCAAAAATAAATTAGTACAAATCTATCAAATTATTCTATATAATTTTTGCATTTACATATCATTACTCAAAATTAGCTTTCCTATCCCGTTATCTTCCAAAAGGAAAGATGTATTACTGTCATTTGGGTTGTCTTACCATGCAAAGATTAAATCGTATCGAAATTATTTGACATGACTTGTGTTTACAACCTGAAAATGCTGATAATATCCAAGAGAGAAGAAAAATAAGTTTCACTAAACAGGCCGTCGTCCAAATGATTAAGAATGTCTCCACTGAACCCAGATGTTTGGAAAGGGATTTACTAAGTAACCTTGGTCACATTTGCCGAGTTCCATAATAAAAAATGTAATCAAATCTAAAAAAACTAAAAAGTACTCTGAACAGAAAATGAGTCAATGTCTTGTTCCAAGTAGGGACCAAAAGATAAAAATAATAATAATAAAATGTACTGCTTCAAGCAAGTAAGAAAAGCAAAATTCAATTTAGACCCACGACAGCCTCCAACAGAAAACTGTGTTCTGTATTCAAGGCCACATCATCTCGTGACTTTGTAACCCTGCATTTAAAAATAAAATACAAAACATTGATTCGATCAATGCAACAAAAAGATAAAAAAAAAAATAGAATAATTAAGAAAAAAAACTACAAAAAGAATGAAGTTACAAGTTTTGAGTTCTTGTGATCTTTTATTTTTTGGATAGGGAGTTCTTGTACTCTTAATTCAATAAAATTGAAAAATGAACCTTACAATTCATTAAAAAATTTATTTAAAAAAAAAAAAACATTTGCGGGACTACACAAGGCAAAGATACAGAACACACACATACCTTTACCCTTTTCAATAGCTCCTTAGCAGCAGGATCATTCTTGAAATGATCACGTACAGGCTGCAGAGCACGAGAAATGTTAAGTCATAACGATGATAATAAAATGGACAAAAAGCCGCCATCGCCCGGTGTATTAGAATAAGAAAAACCATGATTACTCTCTACAGAAACAGGTCACATTTATTTCCAGACCAGGGAAACTGATTCCCCCTCTGAACAATCTAAGACACAATGACACAGATCAATTTGGCAATCTAATTTTTGCACATACAAGAGAACCACAATCAGCCTACTCATCGAGGATGATTTCTGCAGTCCATAGATGATGTTGTATACTTCCATGCCAATTTCAAGAGGAATGCTTTGAAAGATTTCAAAAGAATTGCAGGGAGTATTAGAGAGTAGTATTACTACTTTCTTGTTTAATGATGGTAACAAACAAATAAATTATCACATCAAATGCATGATTTTCCAACTTCCTTGTTTAATGTTGGTATTGGTAACGAACAAATCAATTATTACATTAAATGCATGATTTTCCATAGATTACAAGCTATGTTACATGAACTCTTCAAAATAAATCAAATACCCATGTTGGACAACCGACACTTAGACAAAGGTGTGGAACATGTCCAATACTCTTCATTGGACAATTCTTATATATTTATATTTAACACTAACAATGTATGTATTATTGTATAATTGCTAAAAAATGTGTCAAATGCATTTTTAAATCTCACATAGTTAATTAAAAATATAAAAATACAACTATTTTTTGCGTAGTCCGCATACTCTTAAATTTGAGGTTTGATAGGTCCAACATCAAATATGCACCCACACCCGACGCTCGTACCCAAGTCCATGTAGTACAAGACAATGATGGAAATAGATAAGGGATGGGCCAATTGAGTACAAAAAAGGTATGAAGGGGTGAATCAACCCCAAATACTTCAAATCTAGAACTGGATATGATACCAAAGATCTACAATAAACAAAGCAACAAAAATCATGGATTCAATATTAACTTTTAATTGAGGACTAAAGACCAGAGCGACCAAATCACCAAAACTGGCATTATGAAACATGTGTCAGAGAGGAAAGAGCAGAGCAGATCAGAGAAGAAAGAAAACCTGCAATATTTTATTTAATGCTTTTGATAGAGCAGGTTTCAGATCACCAGGATGCAATTGCCCGCTTTCATAGTCTGCAACTAGTTCTTCAATATTGTTGAAGGTCCTGAATTTCAAACACGCACACACATACAAAGACAAGACCATCAACAAAGAACAATTATGGTCAAGATTTGAGAAGAAATAGAATCATGACACACCAGACACACAACAATCTGGCAATTTCAAAGGATAACAATGCTTTGATAGGTAAGTCTGAGAAAGCAGTGGCAGTGGTATCAATGCTGAAATAGGATCACAGACTACTTGCATGAATATATGAATGAAATCAAAGAGAGAAGCATGGTTGACAATATCATCAGAAGTCAAAGATAACTCACTTTTCACCACCATTGTCAGGGCCACGTTCAACTTTGAATTCATGAAACCATGGGAAGATAATGTATTTAAGGTATTCCAGGCATGGGTTCCCTTCAACTACCATCGGGGGGCAATATGCCTTCTTTATCTTCAAATTTACTTCAGCCTGCCACAATAATTACATGTTACAATACTTTTATATAATGAACATGCACCAAAAACTAAAAATAAGTCAAATTCCAAATGAGGCTTTATGTTACAGGTCAGTTCAACACTGAATTCAGTATCCATTACCAAATACTGCAAAAAAAAGTGACTCCTTAACATTCCCTTTGTGAAGCACAGTACAATACCTCTTCATCCTCCATAAAGATGGAAGATGATGGATCACTTTTTGACATCTTCTCTTGCCCTTGCTGCAAGCCAGGAAGCATGTCTGCATGTCACAGTAAACAAGAGAAACTAACATCTTATGACAAGGAATATGAACTCAAGTAAAGTAGGAAGAATCATATAGGGGCATACGGTGAGACAATATGATAGGCTTGTTTTTCCTCTTGATGTCATCACAATACTCTCTCGCAAGGACATTCACTTTCCGCTGATCCATGCCCATTTGACAGATATCAGCCTGTTGAGATTAACAGATTGTTATTAATTTGTATTATCAAAATGCACAATCAATACACCTACCAAAGTCACCTATAAATCTATGACCAATTGATAATTATTATCCATATGTACAACTAAACCAACGGAATATCTTACAAAGTAAACTACAATGATACAGATACTTTAGCAAGAAAGTTTACAGTTGTCTCTACGGTCCGTGCTAATGGAAGTAATGAGAGTTCACATTCATACGAGTACCACAAGATGCATATAAAAACTTACCAATATAGAGCTTTTAGTTTCCTTACTTCAAAAGAAATCATAGGAAACAAATCACATGTGAACCCAAAAACAAATATACAAATTAGTTATTCCTTATTTGGTCCTGCTCCAATCTTTTTGCAACAAGCCCTAAACAAGTTACTCCCTCCACCCAAAATCATGGTCCCTTTTGGAGAATCTAACTTTTTTTTATAGTACAATTATTATATTTTAAAATATTAATTTTTCAAAATTACCTTTGATAGTATATTTTTTGAAAATATCAATTGTCATAATTGTACTTTTTGTGCTATTAATGGATTTAAAAGAAGGGCAAAACAAAAAATTCATATTACTTTATTTCTTGATTTTTGAAAAGGGACTAATAGTTTGAGACAATCAAATATGGAATAAGGGACTAATATTTTGTGACAGAGGGAGTAATTATTATTCTCTTTGAAATCCACTCCCGGTCTCCCTTACCAATTGCATTACAAAAAAAAAAAAACAAAGTATATCCCTTACCTGCAAAGATGACAGAACCTAGGCATCCAAGAAAAATACACCCATATACCACAATGTGAGTTGACAAAGATGTCATTACAATCACCTCAGCATAAGTACATTTTCATAAAATTAAAACATTATCACTCCTTGAGTCTTACAACATTGTACAATTGAATGAGGAGAACACAGATCTTGCAACCATGGGTAGCTAGTTGAGAAGAAGAGGTGAAGGGGATAGGGGCATGAGGCTGGTTGGATTTCTTCCATGGCCAAATTTAAGTATTGAACAAAGTTTTAGAAGGCAATTGCGTAAAATGAAGTGTTTTACCCTTGTGAGGAATAAGCATTTCAAATTCTGAAGTTTTTATATTTAGTTTCGCAAATAAATAGAATATTTTAAAGTAGTAAAAAAGTTTAAAATTAAATATAAATGTATAAATACATACTCTTCTCACCGAGTTGTCGAACATTTAACAGCAAAGAAAGAAGCTTGCTATCATTGAAGGTGCAATTATTCAGCTTCTCACTCAAACCTTAGCTTAGTGCCTTTTTCTTTTTGCTGATCATTTACTTGATTTTTTTCATGGGGTATTGTTACAAAAGAGGTTATTCTTGTTATGTTTAAACATGTATACACTAAGTTTAACAATAGCCCAAGACAAGCTCTCCATATGCATATTTCTCCAATGTTTATAAGCAAAAGACGTACAAGGCGCACTTGACGTGCACACACCAAACTGTGATGCACAAGCATTTGGAGAGTGTTTGAGGCCAGGCTCAATAATGACTTTTAAAACTTCGGTACTGAAAACTGCTTGAATCAGCAGCCCAAAGTAAATAAACCCATGATCCATAAGAAGTAAAGGTACCTTAAGCAAAAATATATCAGCACATTGCATGCATGGGTATAAAATTTGGGCTCCCTTTAACTCATCCTGCTCACTGCGACCCATAATCTGGACGCACCTGCAAAGAATCTAATGTTTAGTTTTGCTAGATTGAATCCCTATCCATGAGAGTAATTCCAATCTGAAATCCTCTACCTCGTTAACCTAGCAAGGCTGTTCTTTATTGCAATGTCCATTACAAGAGGCCAGTACTCACTTGCCCGGGAGTTAATTTCTTCCGAAGACCATAAAAATTCCACTTTATCTCCTTGGAGATTTAACCCAGCGGCTTTCCAAATTTCTATCATGTACTGTCCAACAGTTTGAATTTTCTTCAAATCGCCACCCATTTTATTGTTTAAAAATGCAAACCAATCTGCGATCCAAATTTTTACTTTGCAACCAGCAGAAGTCAGTTTGTTCACACTAATTATCTTCATAACACCCTGTTCAAAAATAAAATCAAAACGAGAACATACCAAATCAACAAAACTTGTTACCACAGTTTGGAAAAGCAACAATTGAAAGAAAATTTTAAACTTAATACCACAACAATCAATCTTTTCTAAACACCAGTCAACAAATAAATACACAGTTCAACAGACTGCAGGAGAAAAACCTAGGATTAAGAAAATTGATGCACTACCACTCAAATAATTTAAAACCAATTTAGTTCAATGATCTCATCAATAAGTTGAAGATTGAACCCACCAAAAAAAAAAAAAATTAAATAAAAGAACTTTCCAAGGACAGAATGGTTAGCTACACACTATGAAGCACGGATACTCCAAAATAGGCCACGTATGCGTATCGGATACGTATCGGATACGGATACGCGCCCGATACGCGAGGATACGTATCGGATACGGGAAATGAAGTATCCGAATTTTTTTTTTAATTTTTGAATTTCGGATACGTCTAGGATACGGGAGGATACGGTCATGATACGGTATGGATACGGCGGGGGCAAAAAAATAATTTAAAAAACTTAAAATGGGACCAAAATGTAAAATATGAAAATTAGATAAAATGAAAAACAAAAACAAAAAAAATTATAATCAAACTTACCTTCTAGGTCGAATTCGAACAGCAGCCGCGAAGGAGAGGAGGAGTTCCACGGTCTGCCTCTCAGTCGATCTCGAACAACAGCTCGACGGTCGTCCCTCTCTCTCGATCAGGTTCGTCGATCTCTCTCTCCCTTTCGCTTCCTCTGTTTGTTTGCTTGCATCGATCTCTGTCGAGCTGTGTTTCGTCGATCTCTGTATACCATAATCTCGATCTGTTTCGTCCTCTCTCTCAATCGATCTGTTTCGTCCTCTCTCTCGATCTGTTTTGGTCGATCTGTATCTCGTCGTGTCTGTGTTTAATCGAGAGAGAGACAATTTTTGTTTAATCGTGTTTGTGTGTGGATGTATGGATGTATGTTTGTTTGTTTCTGAGGAAACATAGCTTGAGAAAAAAAAAAAGTTGAAGAAATCAAATGACTTTATTTACATATTTATTTTTATTTTATTTTTTTTTAATTTTTTTATGTGTAGTTACTCTGTAAATAAAATCAAATAAATGAAATAAATATATATCCCTCTAAAAAAAATAAATGAAATAAATAAATAAATAAACTTATGAATTACTTATAAAACAAATAAATAAATGAAATAAAGTTATTAAAAATTATTCAAATTACTTATAAAACAAATAAATAAATAAACTTTAGGGTTAAAACAAATAAATTAATTAATTATTCAAATTAATTATTCAAATAAACACCTAAAGACATGTTAATTTAAATTATTCAAATTATGGGATTGAATTGCATTATTGTTGTTATGTTATGGGTGGGGTGATGCTATATTGTTGAAATTTAATTGAATTGATGAATTTTTTGTTATGGGTGATGTATTATGGTTGTTATGGGTGATGTGTTACATTAATATTTTGTTTTATTTGTTTACCATAAATCATAGGAATCTCTCTTTTTTTATCAAGTTGTCTTTTGTTTTAAGTTTTATTTTTATGTATGTTACATTACTAAAAATGCTTGAAGTTTTATTTTATGTATGTTCTATTACTAAAAATTGTTGAAATTTTATTTTTGTGTATGCTACATTACTAAAAATTGTGAAAAAAAATATTTTTTATGAACGTATCCCCGCCGTATCCGTATCCTACTTTTTCGAATTTTGCCGTATCGCCGTGTCCGTATCGTATCGTATCGTGTCCGTATCCGTGCTTCCTAGGCTACACATGAACTACACAGTAAAAAATGAGCTTCAGATTAAAGTATAATTTGTGAAAATCGCAAATCTTAGAAAAGGGTAAGTGAATATTGATTAATTTCTGAAGAACAGACCTGGGCAATGTGCATTCGACCGGAGGGTTCAAACCCATCGTAGCAAACAGGTTCGGGCTTCTTGGTGAGAAGGTTTAGCAACTCATCCTCTTGAATACACTCTTCCCCAACACTCCTCACGATCCTGAACTTCTCTTCAACACTCATCACCCTATCACAAGCAATTCACCAATTGAACTTTCAATTTCACAATCACACACGCACACACCTCTACACATTCAATTATACAAAACAAACATATATGTATATATACATATGTATATACACAAGTATAGGGACTTACTCGGATGTGGAATTTGAAGAATTGGAGGCAGAGACTTGATCGGGAGACGAAATCGAGAGAGATTCCATGGTCTGGGGACTGATGGCCGGAGTATGGGGACTCATGGGAGGCACTCTATCTAGGGTTTGATGTGTTGTTGGATTAGCGATGGAGGCGGCAGCTTCGGCGGCGGCGGCAGCGGCGGCGGCAGCAGCAGCTTTGGCGGCGGCGGCAGCTTTGGCGGCGGCGGCTTTGGCGGCGGCAGCGGCAGCGGCAGCTTCGGCGGCAGCGGCGGCGGCAGCTTCGGCGGCAGCGGCGGCGGCAGCTTCGGCGGCAGCGGCGGCGGCAGCTTCGGCGGCAGCGGCTGTGGCAGCACAGCAGCGGCACAATAGCATCATGTGTGACCTGATCAACAAAAACAGCAACATATAAAATAACAAAAACCCATTAAAACATTTTCACCAATTCACCAAAATGTCATCTTATGTAACAAAATTCCAATATCTCATTTCCCTTTCCACAAATTCTAATGCAAACAAATAGAGATAAAATTTTGAATAGCAGCAGAAAAGAAAAAAAAAAAAAAAATCAAACCCATCATCAATATATCAGAGTAACAAAAACCCATTAAAATAGTTTCTCCATTTGTCCAAAATCTCATCTTATCTAACAAAATTCCAAACTTTCATCTCTTCCCACAAATTCTAAGTATCCAACAGAGATAAAAGATCAAATCATACCCATCAATATATGCAGAACACATTACCACTATCTCTAACAAAATATCAAATCAAACCCATCAATATATGCATATATATAATCAACAGAACTGAAAATAAGTAAACAAACAGAGATAAAATTTTGAATAGCAGCAGCAAAAGAAATAAAATCAAACCCATCATCAATACATCAAGTCAATAAAAAATAAATACATATTATATAGATGTTAATGGGTTACATTTTGAGATGAGATGGAAACCAACAGTGTCACCGAGAGAGAGAGAGAGAGCAAGAGACCAAGCCGCTAGCGATCTGATCTGAGATGAAATCACAAGAATAGAGAGAGAACTCAGACTGAGAAAGAGAAGAGAGAGAAAGAGCATACTGATCTGAGATGGAAACCAACAAACAGTGCCACCGAGAGAGAGAGTGAGAGAGAGCTCACCGAGAGATAGAGCCCACCGATCTGATCTGAGATGAAATCACAAGAACAGGGAGAGAGAACTCAGTCTGAGAAAGAGGAGAGAGAGAGATGAGAGGCGTGTGAGATGTTGAATTAGGGTTCGCGTTTACGGGTTTATATTTATACGGTATTAAAGCCTGGTTTGGAACCTCTATTTTATAGTCAAAAAGTTAAAAAATTATTAAATTAATCAAAAAGTTAAGGTTGGTTTGGGGTGTCCTAAAAAAGTGTATTTTTTGTCTTTTTATGAAAAGATGTGCAGAAAAGTAGAGAGGTGATGTGATAGAAAAAAGATAAAAAGATGGATTATATAGTTCATGCCAAACTAGCCCTTAATGGTCCTGTTTGGTAGAGTTGTGAAAAAGTACTTATAGTTTATACCTAAACAGCTTATAACTTATGACTATGAACATAAGTTGATTTCTGACTTATAAATTAAGCATCTCCTGCCCCATTCAAAGAATAAGCTAATTTCTGACTTCAAAAAAGTTATAAGTTATAAGCTATAAGCTAAACCAAACACATCAAAATAGCTTAAATTAAGCTGAAAGCTGAAATAAGCAGCTTTTAAGC
The DNA here is from genome assembly GCA_036172215.1 of Camellia granthamiana. Taxonomy (NCBI): domain Eukaryota; kingdom Viridiplantae; phylum Streptophyta; class Magnoliopsida; order Ericales; family Theaceae; genus Camellia; species Camellia granthamiana. Next base: position 75,050,684 of record CM069911.1, on the reverse strand, counting down.
TGCACCAAACATGCACAACAATTCATACTAAAAAGTTGAATATTCTTTTTTTTTTTTTTTGCATATTTTTTCGTAAAAATTTAAAAAGTCATCACAAACATACTACTTGTTTTTAGCTCATATTTTAGCCAAGTAGTCAAAAAATTACTAAATTATTCTGTTCCCAAACGACAAAAAATATGTTGAATTAGAGTTAGGGTTTATGGGTTTATATTTATATAGAATAAAAAATGATATTATGTAAGATGATGTATAATATAAATATAAATTATTTATATATAGTCTGGATTGGTCCTAATTTGTAACGGTGTGGTTCAATTCGAACCGATTAATGAACTACGGATTTTTAAATTTATAATCTAGAATCGTGTCACGGATTCAAAAAATCAATCCAAACCTACCGGATTGAATTGGACTTGACCAGATTGAATTACGAATTATCCGAATTCCTTACTCAACCTTACCTAAAATATAAAAATCGTATGCCTTTTATTTTACCTGGCAAAGCTAAAAATAGTATGTTTTTTTATTTTACCTAGCAAAGGTAAAAATAGTATGTATTAAAAAATTGTATAAATTAGTGTGTATAAGAAGATAAAAACATAGGCAATACGGCCGTTCGTCTGGGCAGGGTGAATTGATTTTAAGAAACGGTTGCCTACTTTTCGGGCATTGCATTTGACGGTGTTCTTCATTCCATGAGGGCTCGCACGGGTCCCATTTTGATAATCTGAATCGTTGAATATGTAAAAATCGTCGATTACTATATGCTTGTAAAAAATCACGTTGATCGGATATCGATAATTATCTGATCGGATTAGTTTTTTTTCAAATGTTAACTATAATACCATCCAATTTTTTTTAATACAAAATAGCAATATTCGATCAACATGATTTTTTACAAAACATATAGTACTCGATGAGTTCTACACATTAACAGTTCAGATTATCAAAATGGGATCTGTGCGAGCCCCCACGGACTGAACAACACCGTCCAATGCAATGCCTGAAAAGTAGGCAACCATTTCTTAAAATCAATTCACTCTGCCCAGACAAACGGTCGTACTGCCTATGTCTTTATCTTCTTCTACACACTAATTTATACAATTTTTTAATACATACTATTTTTACCTTTGCTAGGTAAAATAAAAGGCATACGATTTTTATATTTTAGGTAAGACTGAATAAGGAATTCGGATAATTCGTAATTCAATCTGGTCAAGTCCAATCCAATCCGGTAGGTTTGGATTGATTTTTTGAATTCGTGATACGGTTCTAGATTGGAAATTTAAAAATCCGTAGTTTATTAATCAATTTCGAATTGAACTACACTGTTCCAAATTAGAACCAATCCAGACTGTATATAAATAATTTATATTTATATTATATATCCTCCTACGTAATATCATGTTTTATTCCATATAAATATAAACCAATAAACCTGTACTGCCTATGTCCGTAATATCATTTTTTATTCCATATAATTATAAACCCATAAACCCGTACTGCCTATGTCCCTACGTAATATCTTGATTTTTTGAATCTGTAATTCAATCTGGTCAAGTACAATCCAATCCGTACTGCCTATGTCCTTATCTTCTTCTACATACTAATTTACAAACATATTGTTTGTGCATCCCACCTGTGCAATTTTTTCAAAAAACTTAGCTTCGTGTCTGTGGGATGCCAAAGTTGTTTGTAATAATTTGTGTGTAAAATTATTATTATTATTATTATTATTTTGTAAATAGTGATAACTTTTTTAAAAACTTTTTGACTTTTTGAATTTTTTTGGATATCCCAAACCAGGCCTAAGGCCTTGTTTGGCAAGTGGCTTTTTTAGCCAAAAAATCAAAAAGTCACTAAAAAAACCAAAAAACCAACAATCCATATAAAAAAGTCAAAGATTTTTTTTTCTCTCTACTTTTTGCACGTCTTTTCGTAAAAAATCAAAAAGTCATCCCATACATTTTAACTCATATTTTAGCTAAATAACCAAAAAGTTACTAAATTAGCCTATTTCCAAACGAGACCTAAGACTTATTTTGACAATTGAGTTAAAAGTCAACTTCTTATTTTTTTGACTTCTTTTAGTTCATATTATCTATCTACTTTTTGCATTATCTAAAAAAAATCAAAAAATTTCACTTTTAACCTACTTAAAATATGCCTTATTTTTCAACATTGTTATTTATTTTACATATTTATTAATTTGAAGAGACTCACAATACTCTTCAAATATAATTAGCTTCTTATAAGAATCTTGTATTAGGGGTCGTTTGGCATTAGCTAATATAGCCAACTTTTATAGTCTTGTTTGGTTTTTATTTTGAGACTTTTTTTGACTTTTGTGAAAAAAAAAAAGTGTAATGGTAAAAAATAGTATTTTGTCTTATTAACTTATATAGATTATTTTGTCTTTTTATGCTTTTTTTAGTCACAAAATCTTAGCCAAACGAGGGCTTATTTTTTTAGATGGTTTACAAGAATCTTCTATTTGAAGCTTTGATAAATGTATTATTTTTTTAGATGGTTTACAAGAATCTTGTATTTGAAGCTTTGATAAATAGAAAAAAATTCAAAATTAAGAATATTATTATACTTTAAAAAAGAATCATATCATGAAAGAATAAATTATATTTAGATTTTTAAAAGTTGTAAAATTTTCTCTGGAGATAAAATAGAGACCAGATTGTGTGTAAAATTCTTTTACAATAATTTTGTTAGAATAACTATCATACTAGTTAATTTGTCAGAGTAAGTAAAATATCATAAAATTAATTATAATAGCTAACAGATATTTTTCAAAAAGTCCCTTAGAGATGCTCTTTGAGTCCCTAAATATATGCCTAAATTAATTGTTTAAAAAATATAGTAAAAGTGAGTCCCAATTTTAGGCATTGATAGTTTGGTAAATTAGTGAGTGCATAATTATTGTAATAGATATGTTAAAATTTATGTGAAAAAAATATAATTTATTTTAATGCATTTTATAGTAATAAAATTTAAAAATAGTCCAATCACCATACTCTATCTCTTTTACTTCTCCTTCTCCTCTTAAAAAAATTATTTTATTTTTTTAAAATTTTGAAATCAAATTCTAAGAAAAACATACAAATCATTCAAATTTGTTATTATACTCATAGTTTTTTAAGCTATATTTAAATTATGAATTTAAATTAAAACTCAAAAAATGTAAGAATAATGTAAATAAAAATATGAATTAATTTATTTCCTTAAATAGCATCTTGTTTTTCACATTACAAATAGTGGTTGGGCCCAGATCCAAATTCATGATAGGACTTGAGGGGATTGGGCCATAGGAATTAATGATGGGCTCTAGAAATCGACCTAAGCCCAGTGGTTAGGTTGTCACTTTTATAAAATGGGGGACTATCTATAGAGCCCTTGTGACACATCCATATACTTTGTGCTTCCCAGCTCTCAAACAGCCTCATTGTCAAAAATGATTTTTTCTAGTTTTATTAAGGTTTTAGAGACCAAAATTTAGAGACAAAATTATTTTTTAGCGACCAAATACTTTTGTTGCGAAAAGTGTCATTATTATATTTTTAGCAACAAAAATTAGACATTAGTGATAAATTATTATCCTTTTGGGACCAAATTTTTTGTCTTCAAAAAATAAACCATTTTAAAATCAAATTATTTTGTCCCTAAAAGTCTATTTATTAGTGACATTTTCAAAATTTTGTTACTAAAAGCCTTGTTTTTTACTTTTTAAGACGACCCTTTAGCGACTATCTCATGACGATAGAAATTAGTCCCTAAATATCTTTTGTAACAAAATTTTCACTTTTAGAGATCAAAATATTTGGTTTATAAAACTCTTATATGTCATAGTGTTTGTACAATACTCACAATTTTAAATTGTACAATTGCGTTTTCAAAAGGTGTTTTTGACAATTAATATCCTTGTGTTTGAAAAAAGCAATCAAAATTTATTGCGTCAAATTTATATTTTCCATCTGCCATGTCGTTTAGACATAGTTTATCTAAAAGGGTTTTAAGGGGCTGTTGAGTCCTTTATAGAGTTTCATTCCCCATCTATTTTTATTACTTATTTTGTAAGATTTATCAAGTAACAAAAAAATATTTACATAAAAAATTAGAAAATTTACCAATAAATCCTAAATGTTGTATTTATGATCCAATCAGTCCCATTTGTTTTTTAATGTTCCATTTGGTCCAGCGGGTTGTGAAATGGCATAATTGCCATTATTTGGACGTTTGGTGTAAGGTTTACAGCTGTTTTGTTTTGGAATGTGGTGCACGCGTATGTCACACATCGGTGACCATTAGCAAGGTGTTGTGCACGCATTAGTTATTTATGTGATGCTTGTCACGTGACATATTTTGGGTGACACACAATAGGAAAGCACGCTATGGCTTGTTCGGCCTTAAGTAGTTCATTTGACACGTATCACACATCGTTAACCGACCCAATTTTAGAAACAAATCAGATTTGCCATCCACTACCTGACCTCCCTTTGAGTAACGTTTGGGAAACCCTAATTTCAGTAGTTTCCAAAATTTGAAAAATGGCTGCTATTCGTGATTTGGGGGGGGTAGTGAGGGATATACTGAATCAAGTCCATACATTTTAGTGAGGACACTGTGACACTACATGCGTGGGGCGTAGACGACAGTGATACACAGTTATTCATAGTAGCTTGTTCCTGGTCGTGGCCTCCATCGATGGCGGATGAAGATATGTGGCAAGACCCTCTGTTGCTTTTCATGCATACGATATATGTGTGACAGTGACGTGAATGGTATGATGGTTTTCCCTAATTGAACGTTTGGGGTTTCATTATTTTGTGAATTTATTTTAATTTTGTGTTGATTATTTAGGGTTATTGTGGTTTGGGTTGTTTGGGCGTGGGTAGGTATAAGGAGGTATGGAGTTGAGGTTGGGGTTTGTAGTTGTTAATTTCGAACGTGTGTGTTTGTTGTGGCTGGCACGTATGTGGTTTTGATCTGTGTGTGTGTTGCAGGAAAATGTTGATAGGTGTAGGTGGTAAAAACTAAATAGTGTGTTTGGGTTGTGTCTATCATCGTATATGGTGTTTTTTTGTTAGGCATTTTGTTGGCATTTGTTTTCTAATGTTCCATTTTGTATTGGGCCATGTGGGAAGCACGAATTGGAAAAGGGGCCGGGCATTCTACCCCCTCATCTGGACAGGTCTGCTCATGTCCAAACTGGTGTCTGAACCGGAATAGAAAGTAGAACAAGCAATACGTGAGGCCAATCGGTTGTATACCCGGCTGGCGGGATATGGTTTAGTTCATCTCAGTCAGATCAAGCCAGGGGCAACGCCAAACGATGTCAGCCGCGGATCTGCTACACATCCAGTAGTACCACAAACCCTCTGAGGGAAAGTCCACTAACTGCTGGCTAAAGAAGTAAGCTCTGATCGAGTACTCGAGGTAAGGGTCCACCACTTTCAGCTTATCCATTAACCACACCTGGGAATGGATGAAAAAAAAAAGAGAGAGATTAAAGAATAGAGAGAAATACATTGAGGGGAAAACAAAGAAAGGGTTTTAAGAGAAAAATAGAGAGTGGGTGCCAAGCAATGTGAGAAATCAAAATAAGAAAGGGTGGGAAACTATACCTAGAGATGTAGTGGACTCCCTGCAAATCGAGTAGTCTCTCGTCGATGAAAAGCATCTAAACCTATTAGGGTCTCGGCCAGTGTCAAACCAATGCAGCTCTTACCTTCCTTGAGACATTAGGCTACTTTGATCAACCTAATGCTAGCTCCACCGCAACTAGGGGCAAGTAGGAAGTATGCAAGTAAACATAAGTAGAGGGCATGTTGATGATAACCTCTCCAAAGAAGGTCACCTCTATCTCTAATACAAGAAAACTGATGAATCAAGTTGGGAATGTTCAACTCTCCGTCATAAGCTAAGGATCGAGCCTCGTGTAAAGTATACCTGCACATTCGTTCCAAAGTTCGGGCATGGCCAAAACGGGGTTGGGGCATAATTTCCTCGTCGCGCCGGGATTCCATTAAAGCTTGAAACTATTCAAGAGTCAGACACATTTCTTGTGCTCCAAAGCAAAACACATGTGTAACCGGGTTCCAGCATCGAACAGTGGCAAGAAGGAACGGAAAACAAAGCGAAGTACAGCTCAAAGGAAAAAGAGCGTTTATGCCAAAACTGCAAAAATTCATCTTTTTCGAGCCATCCAAAGTAGCTATCCAGTCTCGGAGCCTATTATTAAGTGAAATCTCCATCTTGGGAGCAAAATATTAGAGACTTACTATTCTATCAGAAAAATCTTTCTTTTCATAAACTGTTGGGTCCAACCCCAATCATTGTTTTACAAAAGCAAAAGCAAAAGAAAAAGAAAAAGAAAAAGAAAATCCTCAAAAACAAAACAAAAGGTCTATCTGAAGTTACATTGTTCCTAACTACAAAGCACAAAAGAAAAAAAAGAAAAAGAAAAAAATCAATCTATTTGGCCCTCTTTATCCTCGATCGTGGAGAAGGCGCGTGACTATCATCACTGGCACTGCTGGACTAGACGTCGACATCATCCCCATAATCATTGGGGGTTGTGTACTCATCAAAAGGAGCCTCAGAAGAAGACGAGCGATGTCATACTTTGCCTCTTCCATAATCAGCCCGCTCTACACCTCTCACTAGGGCCCGCATCCCTCTCATTCTCTCAAGTTGGAGGAGATTCTGTAGGTATAGCTGGTACCGGCTCAAGCTGAAAAAAATACAAATATTAGAATAGATTCAGCAGAATTGTGAGCAAGATTGCAACAACAGTAAACTATGGATAAAGTGTACCTTGATCCCGTGAGTGACCAAAACAGTCTGTCTCCTTACCACTATGAGAAGTAGTCAGTCAACCGTCCAAAAGAGGTCATCAACATACCCCACAGTTACTTGTAAAAGAGAGAAAATTTGAGAATGTGGAACAAAGTTATAAAGCACAGTGGGCAAAGATATAGGGGAAGTGTTTACCTGCTCAACATTGGGAACAACCACCAACTTACGATCTCTCTTCTCAATGTGTTCAAGAGGGATCTACTCGATCAACCTGTCTGGTCGCATGTATACAACCTCGGTGGGAATCGCAGAAAGCCCATGAATTAGAGCTACGGCGGGAACACCTCCAGCAGCGGCAACAATAACCTCAGGAAGTGTACGGACCACACTTCTGGTAAGAGGAGCCATCACACGAGTCTGCAGGAATGCGATGAAGTCGCCAGCTCTGTGGTACCGATCACCATCCTCTTCCTGCATAAGGTGATCAATCAGGGGCCCGTCACAGAGATCATCAGCGATCCTCATACTTGAAGAAGGGGGATGTGGAACATCAGGATTAGCTCAGCCCTAAGTCTGGCTAATGAACCACTTTCTTAAGTAATATACCTGCTAGAGGGGCTCTCGAACAGAATCCGTATGGAGAAAGCCTCCCATGTAGTGACATAGGTCACCCTTGATGCCTGAGGAATGCCTGCCCAGGGGTGCCAATCAATCTGCAAATAGATGATGCAAGTCAAGTATCAGATATCAAAGGTTGAATAGTATGGAAACAGTGAAAGCAGTAAAAAAGGTTAGCATCAGGTTTTGTTACCCTTTCTATGGTGACTGTGTCAAAGAAGCGGCGAAAGTAGGAGAAGTCATGATCTACGCGTCATTGGCACTCAAATCGGGAGTTGTAGTACCGAGAACGGGGCACAGACAATTCGATCAGCCGTACTAGGACTGGGGCAAACGAAGTGAAGTAAGAGTACCACAGTTGCAAAAGGAAATAGGTTGTGAACAAGAGAAGCAAGTATCGGCAAAGAAAGCATATGCGAACTAGACAAGTAAAGCAAGAAGCATAATGTGCAAACGGAACTAAAAGAAAGAGAAAGTGTACCACCTAAACTCTCCAATATCTGCTAAGTGAGTCCGCCTTTCGGTAGGAGGCATAACTCATATAGCAGTATAGGGTGGTCAGGCTGGTACCACCGTAATCGTACTCTGCCACCCGTCGAAGATGCACCAATGCGCCCAAGATATATAGCCCCACGATATTTTTCCTATTTGCAAACTGGGTATTACCGAGGGGATACATGAAGAAGCCGCGAGTGTACTGAGCGACCTCCTTTAGGGTAGCTGGCTGATGGCCGGAGAAGTGGTCCAAGAACCAACTGTAACGCACCATCCCATGGCCGGCAATTTCTGGGGTCGCCCCGAGAAGATAAAGCTGTGTGGCTCTCCATTGTGTCATATCAGGATCAAATAGGATCGGGTCACCCACCCCTACTCGCAAGCCTGTAAGCATTGAAAAGTCATATGGAGTCAAGGTCAGCTTCCCGATCGGTGAAAAGTAGAAGAAGTCAGTGGTGTCCCACTACCTCTCCACTAGGGCCCCGTATAGCAGTGGCTCAACCCTCATCTGTATAAATCTTGAGTAGAAGGGATGTTAACTAGTGTACGAACCTCTGGAGGGAGCCTCTTGTACCAATGTCGAGGGCCAAAAATACTCCCGTAGCCGCCTATCCTCCTGTCTATCACTTGTGGTAGGGGAATGTTGTCAGTATTCACATTAAAGGACAATAAAGGACTTGCTTAAATATGCTTAAAACAAAGAGAAAGATTTCTTACTATAGAGGCATCGGTAGATAAATGCTCCGCGGGCTCTCACAGCAAGATATCCTCGTCAATCCCGGGAATGAGGCCCTCAAATCTTAGAAGGTTGCCGAGGGTCAAAGCGTGTGTACGCGGCTCGTAGGTGGCTGGATCAAAAGGCCTGATGGCAAAAAGAAGCAACTCAGGCTTAGCTACAGGAGGAAGAATGTCCTCGACCGCCATGTCCTCTCCTAGGATGGCTCCAATATCCGCGTCAAGGTCCGGAATGGGAACCTCATCACTAGCCATGGAGGAAAAGTGAGGAAAAATGAGGAAAAGTGTGTGAGTGAGTGAATAAGAGGGGGAAAATGCCAACATAAACCCTAGGGGAGAGAAAATAAAGAGAGAATGGGAAAATCAAGAGAGGGTAGGTAAAACCCGAGCAATCACGTGAGAAACCAAGAAAAATAAAGAGAAATCCTAAAATCCCACCAAAACCAATTCTAATCGATTCAAAATGAAGAGGAGTGAAAGGGTTTTCAAGAAAAAATTCGCGAGGGTGTAGACACCCCATTTTTTACCGTCCCCAAGACTTGGACGTCATCGCTTCCGCACTCGATGATTGTGACTATTTGTTCTCATTTTAGTGCTCGAAGTCCTCAGCGGAATGCCCTGTATTTGAGCCTTCAAACCCCATCCATTATGTGCCTTGTTTTGGACCAAAACCTTTAAGCCTGCAACCCCTAGTGGCTACCGGCCACCCATTGAGCCTGCCGGCCATATTTGTGGCATGCCGACCACCAGTGTCTTTTTTTAGATATTTTGTTGACAGTTGTTCCAGCTGTTGGGACAACGGGCTTCATCTCCCTACACGTGTAGAGAGGGGTTTCTTTTAGCCAAATGCTTGTTTTCCTATATATATGGGACCTTCTCCCCCATTTTTGAGGGGTAGGTTTTTTTGAACAAAATCTCTCTCTTTTTCTCTCTATATTTCTCTCTCTTTCTCTTGCTAGTTTGTGAACATTAGCCTACTTACACTACTCTTTTGCATACATCTCCTTGACCAAAGTTGATCATCTTTGAGCTGAGGTTCCTTGAAGCCATCTTGGAGCTATTGAAGGTGGTTTTAGCTTGAATTAGCACCTACAATTGTTCTTTGCTTCAAAAGGTATACTAATTCTCTTTTAAGCTTATTTTGCATACTTGTTTTTCTATCTCTTTCCACTATTTTTGAGCTGTTTTGAGGCCATAGAAAACTCTGTTTTTGTGAGCTGAAATTGATGTTTTAGGCCATTTAAGGTTAGGGGGGTATCTCACCCTTTTTTATTCCTTGCTTTTAAAGCTTTTTCACCTTTATTTCCCACTTTCAAACTATATTTTCTTGGGCATTTAGCACTGAATTTCAGAGTATTTTTAGTGGGAAAAATCATATTTTGAAGTCCAAAATTGGAGTGGTTAGCCTCCCCTCCTTATGTCTTGTTTGCTAACCTAATTAGCCTCATGTGTTAGCTTAATTTTCTAGGCTTTTGTAGATTAAGGACATGTTTCAATTAGCATACCTTATGCTTGCATCCATTCATCTTGTATTGCATGCACCGAGGTTCGGCGCATCATTCAAACTGTATTGTTGTTTCAATACTTCGTTGAATACGTGCTTAGACCGCATGTCTTGAATTCATATGCCACATTAGTAGCCGAGCCTATTAATTGCATTATTGCATGCGTTGCATTAGCCATCTTGTATAGTTAGATATCATGCATATTTTCTAACTTTTTTGTTTTATCATAGCTTGGAGTACTAGGTGAGTTTTTAGTGCTTTAGCATACTTGCATGAGTGTGAGTGACCGCCATGACTAGCATGCTTGCCTTGAGGCTAAGTGCTTACTTGTTAAACTATTTTGAGTGCCTCTGGATGAAGGTTTGTTTCCTGAATTGGAATGATTTAATGAATGTGCGTTTAAGCCCACTTTGTCTAGTGACAAAATCACACACTTTAAGCCCACTTTGTTAAGTGGCAAAATGAAACCCTTTTCACAAAACAAACATGAAATTGAGTTGTTCCAATTCGGGCAAACCAGTCTATAGTCACATGTGCGCATCATATAGTAAATGCTAGCCTAATAAACCAGAACAAGAGCATATAATGTACATAAAAATCATATTATGATTAGTAGAGGCTGATCTTTGATTGAGAGAGCGAGGGTGCTCAATTCATGACCTTCCCCTCTCATACCTAAGTTCCCGAGCTGAGGTAATCTTGGTGATGACGGACACGTGGCCTTTGGCACGAGTCATGAGTTTCCTAAATTTTCCCAAAACAAAAATATTTAGGTAGCGACTCTGTATCTGGCAAAGCATCTATTTTTGACAATTTTGATTCAAAATCGATTTTTCAAAAGATTTGCTGGATTTGGACTCTTTGGTGTTTATCAATTTCACATTGCACTTGGGAGATTAGATTCGGAACCGCGGGAGTCTGAACTATAGGACTTATTTGTAGTTTTCGAAAGGGGGCGCGAAAAAGTCGAGCTACAGAGGGTTGTTGGGTAATGCGAAATGAGGCGAAATCTAGAGAGAAGAGGATCCTAGAGAGGGAAAGGATTTGTTTTCTGTCTTAGGTGTGGGCAGAATAAGGATTGGAATGTGTTTAAATTAACCACGGGTTATTGTTTTCCTAATTTGCCCATTGTCGCTATCGCGACCCAACTAGATCTGTTGGAGCCCGACCGTGCTTCATTTGGGCCCAGCCGGTCCCAAATGCATTACAGATTGTTTATTCTTGTATTTATTCCAATAAATGGGTGATCTTGTTTAATCTGGGTGGTTCCCAATTCAAAAAAAAAAAAGAAAAAAGAAAGAGAGAGAGAGAGAGAGAGAGAGATGAAAAAGAGAAAGCAAAAAAGAGGAGAACCAAAAGAAAAAGAAAACAACAAAGAAATAGAAAAAGAAATAAGGCAAGGGGAAAAAAACACACACACACACAGAAAAAAAGAAAAGAAAGAAAAGAGGAAGAATGTTTTGTTTTGTTTTCTCTATAATTTGTTTTGGCTTTCAAACATTACGGAATCGTGATCCAAATTGCATTCAGTTCTTTATATTCTGAGGTATGTTAATTGCAAATTAGGCCCACTTTCAAAACAAAATCGGCATAATTGATTTCATATTATTAATTCAAGTATTGTTTTGGTTTGTGTATCATTTTGGTCTGTCTAACTCATGATCAAATCTTCGTACCCTGAATTGGGTTATCTTTGTGAGCTTCATTCTCCAAGCCCTTTTCGGGATGGGATAATCTCGTTGCATCGAGTTTCGAAAATTCATTTTCTCTTTTGTTAATTCGATTTCCTCTTTTTGCGTAAGACGAGCTACGTTATTGTTTCACTCAATTAAAAACATCAGGTGCGCCTGTTGTTCACACTATCTTTCCTCCTTTTTTGTTTCATGTAGGACGTATTAGGTTGTCGATCCCCTCTGTTAAGAACACCAAGTGCACCTATTGTTTACACCATCTTTCCTCATTTCACGTGAGACGCGTTAGGTTGTCGATCCCCTCGGTTAAAAGCTTCAGGTGCGCCTGTTATTCACACCATCTTTCCTCCTTTCGCGTGAGACGTGTTAGGTTGTCCCCTCAATTCAAAACATCAGGTGCGCCTGTTGTTCACACCACCTTTCCTCCTTTCATGTAAGACACGTTAGATTGTCTATCCTATCGGTTAAAAACATCAGGTGCACCTACTGTTCACACCATCTTTCTTTCTTTCTTTCGCGTGAGACACGCTAGGTTGTTGTTTCATTCGATTAAAAACATAAGGTGCGCCTGTTGTTTACACTATATTTCCTCTTTTCGCGTGAGACGCACTAGGTTGTTGTTTCACTCGGTTAAAAACATCAAGTGCGCCTGTTGTTCACAACATCTTTCCTCCTTTCACGTGAGACGCGCTAGGTTGTTGTTTCACTTGGTTAAAAACATCAGGTGCGCCTATTGTTCACACCATCTTTCCTCCTTTCGCATACGATGCGCTAGGTTGTTGTTTTACTCGATTAAAAACATCAGGTAGGCCTGTTGTTCACACCATCTTTCCTCTTTTCGCATGAGACGCATTCGGTTATTAATTCCTCTTGGTTAAAATCTTTCCTCTCTCTATATGCCATATGGGGAGACACGTCTGTCGGTTGCACCGTCTTGTTAACTGCTTACATCCTTCTATACGAAACACGGTTAGGTTTGTTTTGAAACTTTTTATTTGTGTTGTTACTTTGTTGTTGCTTATCGCATTGTTTTGTATGATCATAGTTTTTTAAAAGTAACGGCTTCGCGTAGCGTATAAGTCCAGCTTGCAAAAGTCTTTATGTGTATCATTTTGTATCATGCCTCTGAACTATGCAAGTTTGATTCCTTACAAAGGGATACATAGGCAACCATTGGGTTCTACTAATAGTATTCGCATTTGTTTGTTTGCCCACGTCTTACGGCCTCGTGAAATGAGTCGTCTTTGGGCTTTGACATTCACTCACGGCATTTCATGACTCTGAGCTTTGTCAAAGAGGGGCTACAGCAAACACCCCATTCTTGACCACCCGCAAGACTTGAGCGCTTTATTCTGAGCATTTGATGATGAAAGTTATATTGTGTAAGTGGTTTGAATTCTCAATGAATGAATCCGAATTCGAGCTCTAAACAATCTCAACCTTCCATACCCAAGATGTTTTAACCACATAAATCCGTTTTTGAGCACTATGCCAACCTGCATTAAACTTGAAACTGAGAAGCAGGGCCAGGGCCAGCCATGGTCATTGGGACCCGTCCGTGCCTTTTAGGTGATAAACACTATTCTAGGCAAGATTCCGCCAGCTGTCTATTTTTAAATATATTTATGACCTGTTTACCTCAAATTCTATAAATACCAGCTCACACCTCTGTTTTGAGGGTTAGAAAAATTTCAAAGAGCTAAAAAGACCTTTGAGAGCTCATTCTTCTCTTACAAGTCACCTTTGTGCTATCTTATCATCCTTAAGCTATATACACACACCATATACATCCTTAGAGCTTAGACTTGGAGCCTTGGTTGAGACTTTGGTACCATAATTCAAACTTGAGAGTGCCTTAGGATCAAGATTGGTTTACAACAAAAACATTCTCTCTTCAAGAGGTATAAGCTTGCCACCTTCTTCCTTGCTTTCATTTCAATCTTTATCTATCATGTTCTTGTGTATGTGATTTAAGTCCCAAAAGTGGAAGGGTTAGCCACCCCTCATTAGTCTTGCTTACTAGCTTTGTATCCTCTCATTTTTTAGCTATCTTTTGTACTCTTTTAAACATGATCTTTGGGTACTGTTTATTGCATTTTAGGGGCTATTTAATTCATTTAAATAGTTTATGCTTTGAATATCGTGCTTGTAGTGTTGTAAGTCCTCATGGATTTGGTTGTTTAGGCCTTAGACACCAATTCATTTGAGTTGATAGCTTTATTTACCTAGTTTTCATGCCAAGAGTCCTACTTCTGTAATAATCAACTTTGCATAATCATCTCTGCAACCTTCCTCCATTCTTTATATTTATGATTAAAGAGTTGTGTTTACCAAAATGTTGTTGTTCAAACATAAGAAAGAGACCTTGTATGCTTAATGGTTTAATCTCTCTAGAGGTTCATTACCCAAGGCATTATATCTCTCTTATGCTAAACACAACCTCTTGTTTGTCATTCCTCTTTATCACTAGTGTATTTACTGACGTGAGTGAATGTCAAAGCCCAAAGACGACCCATTTGATGAGGCTGTAAGACTTGGGCAAACAAACAAATGCGAATACTATTGGTTGAACCTGAGGGTTGCCTATGTATCCCTTTGCAAGGAATCAAACCTACGTAGTTCAGGGACAGGATACTAAATGATACACAGAAAGACTTTTGCAAGCTGGACTTACTTTCTAGTTAGGCCCTTGGAAATCATAAAGGAAGGTTTCATTATAGCTTGTTATCAAGTTTAGATTTAAGGTCCTTATCGCTCATTGTGGGTTTGGCTATGTCATTATCGCTCTTTTGAGTTTGACTAGTTATTATCGCTCATTTTGGGTTTGACTTTGAATCCATTATCGCTTGTAAATGAGTTTGATTCCTCTTTTATCATTTCCCCTGAAAAAAAGGGCTTGAAAGGCTCATTTCTCAGGTTAAGTCGATGCTTGTTCATCTTTATTACTTTTGGGACTTAGTGGACGTAAATCTCGCTTTTGGACAAAATGGAATAAAAGATAAGAAATGGAGAGGTAAGATGAAAAAGGATAATAAAATTGGCTTAAAATTGGAACAAAACCGACGTAAATGACTAGTAAAATTGATTGGACTCAGTTGGACATTATACCGAATCCATCGCTTCTAGAGTCGTCACGTACTTATCCGTGATGTTTGATGATTCTTGAAGCATGTCTATCTCCCTTCTTGAATTGACTTCATGATAGGAAGGAGATGTGGTTTATTTTTCATTACAATAATTAATTTTTGTCACATCACGTCTAAAACCATCACGCAATCAACTTGCAACCATTGATGGTTTGGGAACCGAACCCTCTCCTCTCTTGAGTATCTCTACGATAGAGAAGAGCAGAAAAGACAAACATAGCTTAGGAACACTCTGTCTACACTGTTTTCACCTCAGAGCACAAAAACAGTTTTCTGCATTAAAATAAGGCACGACCGAATTTCTTTGGGCCTAGCCGGGCTCCAAAGTTTGGCAAACAGAGCACTTTTCTTGAAACAGAGAGCAGTGGCTGAAGGTGAAGCGAAACAGCTTCCCAGAAAGTAGACAAAGCAGTTTTTTAGAACTATCTTCGCCGGCACGCATGTGATCCTTGTTCATTCTTTACATATTATTGTTGTAATAAATTAGACAACTATTCATTTATTATTCATTTGGATTTGTAATAGGTAGTTGATTTGGACACTTGAACATTCGGACCCTCTTGTACGAGGGCAAACTTGTAATATTGTGAATGTCTTCCAACTCCGGTTCTTTCTCCCTTTTATTTACTTGCTTATGATAGTAGCATGTAGCATCATATTTCGGTTTCAGATCATTACCATGTATAAGTATCCGTTTATGCATGCATTAGGTTCGGTTCATCATCCTAACCTTGTTGTTATTTCCCACTTAAATTGAATACGTGTGCTATTGCATGCTTTGAGTTGAGCCATATGTCATGTAATAAACTGAACCTCGTAGTTGCATTTTGTATGTATTGCATTAGTCACCTTTCATAGTAGAGCATGCACTCTAATGGTTTTATTTCTTTTGGCTTGCCTTGGTTGAGTAAATGTTACATAGGCAATTGATTGGGAAATCCATTGGATTGGTGGACTCTGATAAGTACTTTTGGGTACTTTCACAATTCTCATGCACTTCCGTGTAACCCTAATTCTATACTTCTAAATAGATGAGGGGCACCTCTTTTAGGTAAGAGAAAAAAGAGAGAGTTGTATTTTTCTGATCATAGTGAAAAATCGTAGCAGCTGTGAGGTAAACCACGTAAATCCTTGTGTTCTTGTGTATGATTTGTTTGATTCATTTTTTCTTCTTTGTTTTTTATTTTGTGTCTCATCGATCTTGGTTAGGAAGGGTCAATTTTCTAACAATTGGTATCAGAGCATTGGTTTGAATGGGAGTAATGGCTACAGGCGAAAAGATTAGAATCGATAAATTCAATGGAAGATGCAAATTGAAGACAATTTGTATCAGAAAAAATTGTATAAGCCCCTTTCAGGGACGAAACCAGAAAAGATGAAGGATGATGAATGGACTCTTCTTGATCGCTAAGCGCTAGGTGTTATTCGGCTAACGTTGTCTCGTAACGTTACATTTAACATAGCGAAGGAGAATACTACAACGGGTCTCATCGCGACACTCTCAAACATGTATGAAAAACCCTTTGCCTCAAATAAAGTTTATTTGATGCATAGATTGTTTAATTTGAGAATGACAGAAGGTGCTTCGATGGCTGAGCATCTGAATGAATTCAATATTGTGGTAACACAATCGAGTTCTGTATCTATCGAATTTGATGATGAGGTTAGGGCTTTGATTCTTCTATCTAGTTTGCCAGAAAGTTGGAGTGGTACTGTAACAGCAGTGAGTAATTCTTTGGGAAAAGAAAAGTTGAATTACAATGATATTGAAGATTTAATTCTAAGTGAAGAAATTCACAAAAGGGAATTAGGGGAAACATTAGGTTTTGCCCTAAATACAGAAGCTAGAGGAAGATCCGTAGGCAAAAACCCTAACCGCAACAGATCAAAATTGAAACACAGAAGCAAGTCAAGAACTGGAGAGGGACGAAGTTGCTGGAACTGTGGAGAGAAGAGACATCTAAAGGGAGATTATCCAACATTAAATAAGAACAAAGGTGATCAAAATCAGAAGTTTGCTAATACTGCAATAGAGGAGATTTATGATGCTTTGATTCAGAATCATGGGAGTCCGAACTGTAGGGCTATCGTATCCGAGAGACTAAACCTCTCTGAGGAGAACGAAAAGCAAGCTACAATCCCCTAAAGTCTCTACTACAGCATGGGGACTTGACAGGCAGGGTAGCCAGATGGGCAGTGATGCTAGGCCAGTACGACTTGGAATTCAGGCCTAGAACAGCAATCAAGGGCCAGGTTCTAGCCAACTTTGTAGCCGAGTTCACTCCTGGCGCGATCCTAAGGCGGGCTCCCGGTAAGTTGCGGCTTGGGATGTCCAGGAGAACAGGAAGAAATCTAACTAGGGCCAAAAAACCCCACACCAGCAGAGCAAAAGAAAACAGAAGAAAGGCTAACACCCTGCAACATTTACATTGGCGACTCCTTCCGCCTCTTTGTCGATGGCAGCTCAAACCGACAAGAAACGGGGGTAGGAGTGGTTCTGGTATTGCCAGATGGGCAAATAATAGAATAGTCCATACGTTTGGGGTTCAAGGCCTCAAATAACGAAGTAGAGTACGAGGCACTGATTGCTGGACTAAGACTAGCAACAGCAATGGATGCCGATGAGGTGGTAGTCTTCTGTGACTCCCAGCTCATTGTGAATCAAGCAACAGACGAGTACGCAGCCCAAGATGAGAGGATGATAGCCTATGTCCAGGAGGTTGTCAAGCTGCTAACACTGTTCGAAAGTTGCCAACTACAGTAGGTTAGCTGAGATGATAATAGCCACGTCGATGCCCTGGCTAACCTGGCAAGCGCAATGAAATTAGGTAAGGCAAGGACAATAATAGTAGATTATCTATGAGGCCCAAGTATAGAACCCTTGATAACAGAGTACCAAACAATGTGCGTGGAGATGGGTCCAAGCTGGATGGACGCCATAGTTGTGTTCCTCAGGAATGGCAGGCTGCCAGTGGACAAAAAAGAAGCACACAAAACCAGATTGAAGTCGGCCAGCTTCTACCTATCAACAGAAGGCCATCCCTACATAAGGTCCTTCACTAGGCCCCTTCTGAGATGTGTGCATCCATCCTCAGTTGAGGACTTTCTATATGAAATCCATGAGGGAGTGTGTGGAAGCCATGTCGGGGCAAATCACTTGCTCACAGGGCCATATCTCAGGGATGCTGGTGGCCTTACATGTAGAAGGATGCTGAAGCCTATGTGAGGAAGTGTGAAAAGTGTCAGAGGTTTGCACCTTTGATACACCAGCCAGTTGCAAATCTGAATCCAATGTCCAGTCCCTGGCCATTTGCCCAGTGGGACATGGATCTTGTTGGGCAATTGCCCCAGGCTACTGGACAGAGAAAGTTCTTACTGGTAGCCATAGACTACTTTACGAAGTGGGTGGAGGCTGAACCTCTTGCAAAGATTTGAGATATTGATGTGAAGAATTTCATCTAGAAAAGCATAATTACCAAGTTTGGGATCCCAAGAGCCATTGTGGCAGATAATGGCACCCAGTTTGACAGTAAGCTAATCAAAAGCTTCCGTGCAAAATACAAGATTAAGAATTATTACTCTACCCCTAGTATTCCCCAGAGTAATGGTCAGGCTGAGGCATCTAACAAGACCATTCTAGATGGGATCAAGAAGAGGCTGGAAGGTGCCAAAGGCAAATAGGTGGAGGAATTGCCCAATGTCCTATGGGCATATCGGACTATGCCGAGAAGATCTACTTGAGAATCTTCTTTTGCCATGGCATATGGCACTGAAGTAGTCATCCCATTAGAGATTGGCATCCCTGGAATTAGAACCCAAGGTGTGGAGAATGGAATGAATGAGACATTTCTTGCCCGAGATATTGATCTGATAGAAGAAAGAAATGAGAAAATAACAATTCGGCTAGGGGCATACCAGTAGCAACTTGCTAGGGTATATAACAAAAATGTAAATCCCAGGGAGTTTCAGGTTGGGGACCTCGTCCTTAGAAAAGTTGTCGGCAATAAGAAAGATCCCAGGGAGGGCAAGCTTGGCCCAAATTGGAAAGGACTGAATCGAATCATCTCGGTCACCAGCAAAGGCACATACCGGCTGGAAGACACTGATGGCAAGGAGCTGCCAAGACCCTGGAACACAAGCAATTTGAAGTTTTTCTACCATTAGTTTATGTTCCCATGGTGAACATGATGAATAACTTAGACTTGTCATATGGTAGAGTTGAACTAAACTTGCCATATTGGTAGAGTTGAACTAAGTTGGCGATGTTTCCGAATGAAACATGACGAATAACTTAGACTTGCCATATGGTAGAGTTGAACTAAACTTGCCATATTGGTAAAGTTGAACTAAGTATGCAATGTTTCGGTATGAAACATGATAAATAACTTAGACTTGCCATATGGTAGAGTTTAACTAAGTTTGCGATGTTTCGGTATGAAACATAACGAAGGACTTAGACTTGCCATATGGTAGAGTTAAACTAAGTTTGTGATGTTTTGGTATGAAACATGACGAAGGATTTAGACTTGCCATATGGTAGAATTGAACTAAATTTGCGATGTTTCGGTATGAAACATGACGAATAACTTAGACTTGCCATATGGTAGAGTTGAACTAAGTTCGTGATGTTTCGGCATGCAACATGATGGAATTGGCCACGACTTGGTCAGTTTGTAAGCAAAGTTGAGAAATATAGTACTCTCGGTGCACTAGGGTTGAGCTTTAGGTGCTTCGTTTGGGTGAGCGAAACATGATAACCTCGGCCAAGAATGTCTAATAGAGACTTTGGCGGTAACCATTTGATGTGTCCTTAATGTGAGCATAAGAGAGACTTAGGTTCACATTAGGGGGCAGGAAGTGGGAATAAGTATAACACTTGCGAAATTTTCTGCAAATTCAAGTTGAAGTTATCCGAGATCACTAGTAAGTGGTATTATCCAAGATAACTCTATCCGAGATGAGATTACTGTACTGAACCCAATGTATAATTATCCGAGATACTCAAGTTGTCATCAGACTTGGAAGGGTTAAGTCTTGCCATAAAACAGTTAGTACAAGTGAAGAAACAACACTTGTAAAAGTTTTGTTGGACAATTTTATAAGTGTTGTTTGGTCGAGTTAAATTCCAGAAGCTGTCATCTGAGATGATTAGCTTTGAGGTGTTGATCCATTCGAGGTCTGTGGATCCGAGGTGAGGATCCAAGTTGTCAAACTTAGATGGATCAGAAAAATTCTAAGGATGAAAAAATATGCAAGGCATGAAAGAAAAGCAGTGGACATACATGAAAAAAGCATTCAACACTTAGACAAAAAAGAAATTTACATTCATAGAAGAAGATTGTTCAAAGTAAAGAAAGATGGCACTTCATCTCGACAAAAAAAGGAAAAATTACAATTACTAAAAAGAAAGAGTTCAAAACAAAGAAAGAAAATATCCAAGTATTGGGGTCTTCCGCAATGTTCTCGGACTGCGAAACCTCAATCGTTGGTAGCGTCTCGGCTTCGACAGATAGCTGAGTAGACCTCTTGGCTGCCACCTCTGCGTTAATCTCAAGAAGAGTTGCCTCCAAACTCTTCTCGGCAACCTGAACCTCGACATTTGTATAGGCAGATGAAGTGCTAGTAAAGGAAAATGTTATACCTTACGATTATGAATGATTAGTCAAGTATGCTTTTGAATTCAATTTTTGGCCTTGTTTTGATAGTTGTATTTGCTATTTAGATTTGAACATATGACGACATGATCAGGTGTCTATAATGGGGATTCTTCTTCCCACCGTTCAGATTTTGTCAAGAAGTAGAGAAGGTGGTTTAAAATCTACATAATGATATGATTTTGATATGTTTCGTAAACGGAAGATACGGTACCTCTTAGGCAGAACCTTATTTGGTAGGTTCTAAGATCTGATTCAATGATGCATAATCGGATTTAAGTCTAACCACGTAATTAAGTTATTTTGGGAACTATATGTAACTGTAATGGTCATGTACCACTGAGTAAATTGCATTATAAGATAAGTTGAACGTGTACTCTCTAATCAAAACTGCGTATGAACTATTACAGCTGGGCTGGCCTAGTTAGAGACTTAGTGGAGAGTACTTTCCTTACGATTGAACTTAATGCATGCTGTGGGAATTTATTTCGAATAATTGAATAAGAAATTGGAAACCTTAAAGGTTTAATTATCTGAAATTGATTATGTACTTGTGACCAGCATAATTTTTATGTAACCTTAAGTATGTTTACGAGATTTCAATTTTGGAATGGTTAATGATTGGATTTTGTCCTATATGTTTTTATGTATGACCATCTATATATATATATCTAAGTCTTCTTACGTATAGAAGAAATAAGGATTGAAAAGAAGGACATAGATCTTCAAGGGAGTAAGGGAGGAAGTGAAAAGGTTGTAGCAATTTCAAAGCTTAAGGTATGTTTGATCTTTTAATTGACCTCTCTTGAAGTTGAGTAGGAACTCCTCTATGTGAGTGTCTTTAAGGAGTAATTGTATGGTGGTCTTCACTATTCTATGTTTTTAAATGTCAATGAAATAAAGAGTTGGAGATGCCGTTAATTGAAGTGCAAGTGAAATTTTGGTGTTGGACCGTACGAGATGAATTGTCTTTGAAATTGAGTTGTTAATTGAGAAGTTGTTATGGGCTTTGGGATTATAAATGGTTAGTGTTGCTTCCTGCCCGTTGAAATTCTGATGTGTGTATGTTGATCGGAAGTATTTGTGGTCCTTTCCTATCCCCAGTGTGGATCTAGTTTTGGGACATTACAGGGTATGTTTCTGTTCATGTTTGACCTGTTTTCTATTTGGTGTTCTTCAATTTCGAGGACGAAATTTCTTAAGGAGGGAAGGGTGTGACGACCCAGAATTTTTCCCTCCGCTCGAGCGGACTTTTGGGGTTCCCAGTAATTTTGCAGACGGCCTGAGATTCTGGGAGTTGTGATTCTCCGCTCGAGCGGGGGGATTTTACGCTCGAGCGGATGGCTTTGTTGGTCTGCACGCTCGAGCGCAAGGATGGGCGCTCGAGCGGGCCTCGAGGTTGAGTTGTACTTCTGAGGCACGTGGGCTCGTTTTTGACATTTTATTAATGTATTTGGAATGTTCTTACCTTATTTTGGGGTATTGGTTGAGGTGGTAATATGATGGTAAAGTAAGATTGGACCAAAGAATTTAATTCGGATAGTTACCTTATGAGCAGCCGTCACTCTTTTGCCCTTTTCTTTTTCCACACTTTGAATTTGGATGTGAGGTTAGAACCATTGGAAAGCTTATTTCTGGGGCTTCAATTTGGACACAAGAACGACCTAAAACGGAGTCCGGATGGGAGAGTTATACCTGTTCAAAGTTTCGACATCTGTGCTGAAAACAGGTACGCTCGAGCGGGAATTCCTCCGCTCGAGCGGAAATTACGGGACAGCAGCTTTAAAAACGGGATTTTTGGATCATTTCAGATATTTTCTTCTTCCCTCTTCCTTCCTCTCTTCCTAGGTTCGAAACCCTAACCCTCAAACCTTTGATTTCAGCCATTTTCACCAACAATCCACCATGGATCGTGCATCAAGGATGAAGAAGAAGTGAAGATCAACTTTTCCAACCGATTAGATTTTGAGATTTTGGAGAGGACACTTTGGATCTAGCTTCTTTGCTTCCAATCTTGAGGTAGGGGGTTCTCTTGGCCTTGAATGTTTATGTTTCGAAGTGATTTTGTTGACACTTTGGGATTTTGTTGACATTTTGGAACTTTGAGTTGATTATGGGTTAGAAACACTAATGGCTTATTGTTTATTCACAAATGGGGCTTCCACTCCAATTCTCAAAGGATGTTGAATGTTTTTAGCCTAATGATGTATAGTAATTGTTGATTTGAAGATTTAATTAAGAAAAGAGGGAAACCCCCAATTCTCTTTAAAACCCTAGGTTAATTAATGACGATAACCAATGAATTGGCCCAAATTGAAAGTAAAATAATGGAATTGAGGTATTGCATTATATGTGTTCAAGTTTAATTGGAATTTAGAGATGTTTGAGAATTATGTTTACAATTTGCAAATGAACTATGTTATGAACATTGTAATTCATATTCTAATGTGAAGGAAAATTGGAGAAATGATCTATTAATGATATGGATGAGATGAACTCGGTTTCGGAATATTGAAATGGGATTCAAGGATTTATCTTGAATTATGTTAAATTACAAATGGTGTTGTACTATGATGAATTGTGTGTTATAAATTATGTAGGGTCAGCTACAGAGATGGACCAAGCATCTAAACACTGTGAGTAATAGTACCTCAAACGTACGTTATCTACCGTTAATCATTATTGTTATTGACATTTTCTTCTCCCTGAGTAATTATGTTAACATGTGTGTTGGATGAGAATTGATATGAACAT
This sequence comes from Camellia granthamiana, assembly GCA_036172215.1. Classification (NCBI taxonomy): domain Eukaryota; kingdom Viridiplantae; phylum Streptophyta; class Magnoliopsida; order Ericales; family Theaceae; genus Camellia; species Camellia granthamiana. The sequence continues at coordinate 75,027,276 of CM069911.1, read as the reverse complement.
TGAAAGAGTTAGCCCACATCGGTATGATTCTGAACTTACTCCGTATTTTGAGTTATGGTTAATAATTATTGTCAGTGTACCATCCTAAGAATTATCTATACTTATGTATAAGAATTGCATACAACTATTAACATTGTGAAGTTGGTTTATGAATTGTTCTGGCCTGTTGATGTAATGGTATACCTACCTTCGGATTATTGGTAATGTTAAGGTTCTGATAATTACGAAACAAGTCTGTCTATGTATAAAGAACCATGAGGAAATCTAAGTACATCATTGTACCATATGTTTTGTTACTATTGGGCCTGAGGCCGTTCTGTTATTATTGGGCCCGAGGCCGTTCTGTTACTATTGGGCCTGAGGCCGTTCTGTTATTATTGGGCCCGAGGCCGTTTTGTTATTATTGGGCCCGAGGCCGTTATGTTATTATTGGGCCGGAGGCCGTTTTGTTACTATTGGGCCTGAGGCCGTTCTGTTATTATTGGGCCCGAGGCCGTTCTGTTATTATTGGGCTTAAAGCCACTCTGTTACGGAAACTGGATCATGACTGTTTTGGAATTAATTATGGAATGTGGTTGATCATATGTATCTGCAGTTATATGTTTTATTATTCAGGTTAAACATTACATGATTTATTGACTATTATTCACTGAGTTCGCTCATTCTGTATTTTGTCTTTCTATTTCTGTAGGTAATCAACCGGGAGTTCAGTCCTAACCTTTAAGGCTCGTCTTTCTCTTCAACTTTGATGAGTCCAGGCACCACCTGAAGCTGTGCATTTTGTAAAGTGTTATTAGGTTGTTGATTTATGTTTGGGTTGTCTTTTACTAATAATGTCCTTACACGCTCAGTTGTGGGCCTAAGTATGAATGTATAAGTGTGTAACCAAAGTTCGGGTATATGTTTCTACATATATTATGTACCTAATGTAATGATTGCGGTCCTGGCATAGTAGTAGTAGCTCAATGGATGTTATATTTAAGTTATTTTAAATTGCTAATGCTTCCGTTCAGGCCCCACTTATTATATATATCAGGTTAAATGTCCGTCTACGAATAGGTCATGCCCAAATCTTTTAGGGGCGGGATTGGGGTGTGACATGGTTCGTGACCCATTTCCTCGGCAGTGGTTGTGATGGTTACTCTGGTGCCAATTCTAATACCTGGAAAGGAAATTGGGGGATTTATGGAATCGTAAGCCGATGCCTCTGAATCACGACGTCTTCGACTGCGTGTTTTGCCGGCAGGGACGTTGGGAACTCGGTGATGGCATTGGCGCTGTGATGGAGAAATAAGTTGAGCTGAAACTGAAGTGGATGGCTAGTCCACTGGATCGGATGAAGAGTCTTGGTCTGGCCTAGGCGAAGAAGTTGCCGGTTAAGTGGATGTCGATGTCTTGCTCCTTGGGACATTGGGGTGCGGAGACCGATAGGTTGGCACGAAATTCAGTAGGAGAGGAGCCTTGCATTTTTCAAGGGAAAGACCCAGAAGCCGGATGTGATCTCGACTTGGGATATACTCCTGGCGAAAATTCTTTGGTGGTTGAGGAAGATCTGCAGAAATAATGAGAACACATAAGTACATTTAAGGGAAATAAATTACCAAGTGCTAATAGAAGTAAAACGATTAGATAAATAAAGTCATTAACCTCATCTTTCCTAAAAACTCCTCGGCGCAGTGGGAAAAGATGAAAATCGTCATCTGACGCAAACTCCCAGTTTCTTGAGACAATCAGTAATCATCTCCAGCACCTTTATTGGAGTCAGGAAGGTCGGGTATGAGCTTGCACTTGGTGGATCTGGGCTTCAGGTATTAAGTGTAGCCATTTTTAGATTTAAGACTACACATGGTGTAGCAATATTGGAGGTGGGACAGAGTTATCCTAGCTTTTTCTTGGCGTTCTAGCTCAGCAACACCGCTAATGACCCTAAAGGTGTTGGCTGCTAGCTGCATGGGGTTGAGCTTATAGAAATAAAGGACTTCTCTAAAGAAGATATCAAGAGGGAATCTGACTCCACCCTCGATAATGGAAACTACTGGAAATGGGTAGTAGGTTTGTCCTATCATCATAGAGTTCTCTTTGCCAGCCAACTTGAGGTGGACATCGGTAGGGATTTAGAACTCTCAGCGGAAGTACTCAAGTTTACTAGGGGTGTCTACTCTCTACCTAAACATCCCCATGAGGTCGGCGTGAAGTAATTAGTACTAGATCTCAGAAGCAAAAGGGTTTGAAGACCTCAGCTAGACCTTAGTGATTCTAGGGCAAGGGTTCTGGTTGCCTAGGGAAGATTATGTTACAATTTTCCTAAAGTATGAGATTCCTAACAAGTCCCAAACCTAAATCTATGCAGATGAACAAGAATCATGATCTAATTTATATATATATATATCCTACAAAATAAACAGTTTAGATAATCAAAATGAATTTCATGATAAGTCCCCATAGGACTCTCATATGTTCTCAAATTTATAAACACAACCCAATTAAATTAGGAATTACGCACATATACTTATCTAATCATCTAACATTGATGCATTGCCTTTGTCTTTACGAGTTTGCGGAATAATTTTAGGAGTCTAGTCCGATGAGTCATGTTTTGCAATGGGGTCGATATCAAAGTTTCTTGGAATGGGTTTGGCACATAATGAATAATGGAGATAAGACAAATCTGGGTTTGTTTATTGCACTATGTTGGGGTCTATGGACAAACCAAAACCGAGATAATTTTTGTGACCGACAGATGGGTATCGAATATACTGTGGGTATGGTGTTCAGGCTATCCGGTTAGATAGGGATTTGATGTTTGTTATTAAGGCTATCAATGATGAATCGAATTCCTTATCAAGGTGTGGATATATCTTGCAATAGGTTGTTTTGAAATGTAAACCTTTTCTTCATTTTAAGGCTACTCATGTGTATAGAAAGGGTAACATATTGCCTCATGAGTTAGCTAGGAGGGCAAGGCGTAGTAGCGATATGCAAGTTTAGATGGAAGAAGTTCCATCTCAGTTATCAGTGCTTGTAGCCAGCGAGGCTGCTGTCTTGGTGTAGTTGTGTTTCTTTTTATTACACCATCTATAAAAATAAATAAATAAATAATAAATAAAAAAAAAGAAAAGTAGTCACCTAATGTAAAATGATAATTGCCTGGACACCCTTAATTAAGATTAATGTCATTATATAATCTTGACAAAACTTTAATTTGTTAAAAAAAAAAATGAACGAAAGTAAAGTGTTCAAAATCAATGCTCATGCCTAATCACCAAAAAAATGAAAATAGAATTAGAAATTCCCAACACTACCCGTCCCCTAATTGCTCTTTACAGTCTCTCCATTAAGACTTTCACTTTCCAATTCGACACTCAATCATTGAACCTGGAAGAGACATAGTTTTCGGTTGTGGAAATAAAAATCAAGGCTTTTCTAGGGATGAATCCTTGATGCCGGTATTTTGGGAATGAGTCAATCTCTTCTTTTTTTCATGAACTAATCAAGCAATCGAGTCATGAACCGTTTGTCTTATTGTTTTTCAGCATTTACTTCTCCTATAAAAACTTCATTTTCAAAATTTGGAAATGACATTGTTAGAAGTGGAACAAGAAATATACAAGAAATCTCATTTCTACCATGCCCAATGGATGATACGTACATATTGAATTTAATCGATATAAGCATTGGAGGATATCGACTTGGATTCAAATTGGGAACTTTTGTAGGAGGCTGCATTATTGACAAGGGATTTGCAATCAGTTTTATTAGAAAACAAGCTTATAATGTTGCTTTAAATGCATTTGTCAGACATTTTTGTCAATTTAAATCCATAAGAGTTTATAACAAACTTCTTTGTTATGGTTTGCCAAGAGGGTTCAATAATTTTCCAACCATGACATTTCATTTTCAAGGGGTTGATCTAAAAGTCGCAAAAACGAACTTGTTTTTTTATCAGCAATGACTCTTTCTGTCTAGCAATTGTAGGCCGACAATATGAGACAGTCTTTGGAGCATATGGACAACAGAATGTTCTATTTATTTTTTATCTTATGTTCTCATGAGTTCATAGCATTTCACCATCTTTGGTCTAAATCATTTTATGAGAAGAAGACTTATTACTTGTTAGTGTTGATTATGGTGACTTGATAATATCTGCATTTAACATTTTAAAACAAAATATCTATTAAAATAACATTTTAAAAATTACTTGTGTTTCATGTCAATCCGGGAAAGGCAAATACCGTTGTAGATGCCTTGAGTAGAAAGTCAACTGGGAATTTGTCATGTTTGCTCACCGGTCAGAAAGAGTTGTTAAGCGACTTGAAGAAAGCATGACATTGAAATTGTGTTAAGTGAACAAGGTGGAATCCTAGCTGCCATTTCCGCCCAGCCTGCAATAATTGAAGAAATTAAAGAGAAATAGCTTGACGATGAGTTTTTGAAGAAATTTTTTGATGAACTTGAATCAAAACCAAGGCCGGGGTTTGTATTTGAGAACAATGTGCTAAACTTTCAGGGTAGGCTTTGTGTACCAGATTGTTTTGAACTGAGGAAACGTGTTATTACGGAAGCTCATAATTCCAAATTTGCTATGCACCCAGGTAATACGAAAATGTACAAAGATTTGAAACAAAACTTCTGGTGGCCTGGAATGAATAAAAGCATCGCTGATTTTGTGGCTAGATGTTTGCATTGCTAACAAGTTAAAGCTGAACATCAACGACCCGCTGGATTACTTCAACCGCTTCCAATACCGGAATGGAAATGGGAATACATCACGATGGACTTCATTGTTGGACTGCCTCGCTCCTCCTGAGGTATGGACTTTATTTGGGTCATTGTTGATCGTTTAACTAAATCTACCCAGTTTTTGCCTGTCAAATCTTTGTATAATGCAGAGAAGTTGGCTAATTTGTATGTAAATGAGATTGTGAAATTGCATGGAGTTCCAGTTTCCGTAGTATCTGATAGAGATCCCAAGTTTACTTCAAGATTCTGGCAGAGTTTACAGCAGGCTTTGGGGACTGAACTGAGACTAAGCAGTGCTTATCACCCATAGACAGATGGCAATCTAAGAGGACCATTCAAACATTGGAAGACATGTTACGGATGTGTGTGTTAGACTTCCAAGGAAATTGAGAGACTCATCTACCCTTGGCTGAATTTGTGTATAACAATAGCTATCATTCCAGCATTGGAATGGCTCTTTATGAAGCATTGTATGGTAGGAAGTGTCGTTCTCCAATTTGTTGGGCTGAAGTCAGTGATAGACCGTTATTGGTACCAGAACTGGTCTAAGAGACAAATGAGAAAGTGAAGCTAATACAGCAATGTTTAAAAACCGCGCAGAGTCAGCAAAAGAGTTAAACAGATGTTCGAAGGCGAGATAGAGAATATGAGGTTGGAGATCATGTGTTTATTAAAGTAACTCCTATGAAAGGGAAAACACGATTTGGAGGAAAAGGAAAGTTGGCTCCGAGATACGTTGGCCCATATGAGATTCTAGAGAAAATCAATTCAGTAACATATCGAGTGGCCTTACCTCTGGTTATGGAGAATATGCTCAATGTTTTTCATGTCTCAATGCTTCTGGAATATTTACGGGATCCGCACCATGTTATTGAGTAGACACGTGTGCTTTTGAAGAAGGACTATACATATGAAGAGAGACCAATTCAAATTGTGAATCGCCAAATCAAAAGACTGAGGGTTGGTTTGGAATGTCCTAAAAATGTGCACTTTTTGACTTATTGGTGGATTTGGATTGGGTTTGGGTTGGGTTGGGTTTGATGTGATGTGTTAGAGAGGTGATGTGATTTAAATAAGATGATGTGACTTAAATAAGATAGTGACTTTTTGACTTTTTGACTTATTTAGGTTATGCCAAACTAGCCCTGAGAACTAAAGAAATTCTATTAGTGAAGGTTGATTGGCAAAACCACAAAGGAATTTATGCAACTTGGGAGACTGAAGAAGATATGATGAAGAGATACCCTGAATTGTTCCCTCTGGATCCGATATTCTTGGAAACTAAAGATAATTCGAGTTTGGAGGACCAAACTCTTTAAGGGGAGAAGATAGTAACAACCCCGAACTGTGATTAGCCACTAATCCATAATTAAGAGTATCTAATCAGTAATTAAGAAGAAATTTTGAATTAATTGCATGTGTGTTGCATTATTTGTGTTTTATCTGTTTGTTGTAGGAATATCTGTTTGTATTTCTATTTTGTTTTACGAATTGAAGGCCTTATCGGAATCCGATCAAGAAATTGACTTGGTTTATGTGTTATTTGGAATTTTAGAATTTTATGGTAAGTTCAATTTAAATTCGATTCAGAACCAAATAATTAGATTAAATAATGTCAATTAATTAGTCACTAATGAAGCTTCCTAATCAAGCCTATATAAGGCACAAGTGAGCACTTGATTACATTTGTCTACTTTGTCTGATTGCTTTTGGAGCCATCTGTGAGTAATAACTTGGTAAAACTATGTTCAATTTCATTTATTTTTTGTATGATTAAATAAAATTTGTTTTCTGCAATGTTATGTTGTGTACAATGAATGATTGTCCTATTGCTGACAAGTATTCGTGGCATCCTTGGCATATCTGTTATCTATTACTCGGTATCGGAGGTTTCATTATGGAACTTAGTATATATGTTATATGTTACTCGTACCGGAGGCTCCATCATGGAGCTCAGCATATCTGTCATCTGTTACCCGAATCTGGAGGTTCTTTTATGGAACTGGTTATACATAACCACCATCTGTTCTGCATCTGTTCTGTATCTATCTATCTCTGTTTTGTATCTGTTCTGTTAACGCTAATAGATGTATCACATACGATTAAACATGAACTTTGATTTTTGTATATGATTGGAACAAGAATATGAATACGGAACTGCTTCTGTTTCTAAAATAAAATAAATGAATCTACTTTCCGAATCTGATATGAGACATCATTCAATTAAAACCCTTTTACTCTGTTATTATTCACTGGGTTTCCGCTCACTCTATTACTTATGTATGTAGGTGATCAGGCGCGTGACCAAGCTCAATAAGGACTGCCTGGATTTCTGTTTTGTCAACCAACCCTTGTGCCTCTCGAAGAGGTTTCGAAAGTCACGTGGTCATGTTCGTGAACTAAGTATAAGACCTTGTTTTCTTTTCTATATTTGAACGAGTTTCTACTTACGTGTATCATGGACTAAGTCCCCTTTTGGTTATATTTGTATTGTGTGTGACGTAAAACTAATATAATTATGGCATCACATGTGTGTATATGAAGTTCTAAAAATTGTTCCATGTATGTCAATACAGCTCAATGGACTATGTATGTTTTATATAACTGCTTCCGTAGCCCCCTTTTATGTGATCATCTGTTCAGAGGTCTTTGGTAATCCAAGGATTATTGGCCGGTTACGACGCTAAACCTATAGGGGCGGGTTTAGATCGTGATACCAAGATTACAAATTCTTTATTTTAAAATGATATTAATTTTAACCATCCATTTGTACCTCCTCTTATTTAATCCATCTCTATCGCTTCATTTCTTTTCCCTATCTACTATTACTTCTCCCCCTTAACACACAGAAAGTGGTTAAATATTGGAATGCCCAAAACTAGCAACATTTTTTTTAACTAATAAATTATTTTAACATATCTTCTGATTTAAAATAAATAACCTTCTTAATGTGCATCTTATGATCTTATCCTAAAGGGTTGTTTGCTTCATGGTTGTTTGCTTCATGGGATTGAGGTGTGGGATTAGATTCCATATCCAATAAATTTACTATTCCATCATTTGGTTAGTTTAGTGAAGGTCGAACTAATAGTTAAATACACATCATTTTTAGCTAAATAGTTCGGGACTATTTATTGAAGACTGACTGTTCATTGCATTATTATCCACACTTATTTAATCCGTCTAAACAAACACTCTCTAAGGGTATATGTTACGAAACTTGAAATGATTATATAGATTTTTTAAGGGTGAATTACACTAATAGTCCCTATAGTTTGGGACTTGTGTCACTTTGGTCATTGACTTTTCAATTGTGATACATTTGACCCTGAATTTTGAATCTTGTTCCAAATAAGGACAATTGAAGATATCATTAGATTTTTCAATGATAAAATCGTCAATTTGATAAAATATAAACTAATTTGACAAAAATAAATGTCAACCAAATATTTTTGAATTTTTAAAAATTATTTCTACCTACTAAAAATAAAATTATGTAAAATTGATAAATCTTTTAGAGATTATTTTTTTTTACCAAATTAATTTTTATTATGTGTTTGGATGATGAACATGTAAAATTAATTTTTAAAAATTAATCATGTAATTTTTATTAATTTTTATCAATTTTACATAATTTTATCATTGGTGGATAAAAATAATTTTAAAAAAATTAAAAATATTTTTTTGACATTTATTTTTGTCAAATTAGTTTATATTTTATTAAATTGACGATTTTGCTATTGAAATTAAACAATGGTATCTTCAATTGTCCTTATTTGGAACAAGATTCAAAATTCAGGGTCAAATGTATCATAATTGAAAAATCAGTGACCAAAGTAATACAAGTCCCAAACTATAGGGACCGTTAGTGTAATTTGCCCATTTTTTGAAGGTACATTGGAAAAACAACAAAGCAAACAAGGCTAAGCTTTTCTCTTAGACAATCCTATCGTATCATACCCCAAAAGGCTCCTAATTTCAGTTGATGGTTCATTCACCACCAAAATTTCCTCTGATTGATCCGCTCCCAACTTGGCTAGTGCATCAACGCATAAGTTCCCTCTTTGTAGACATGTTGAATTGTGCACTCACATTCTCGCATGATTTTGGCATCCACCACTAGGGATGCATTTTTATACATTTTTAATGCATGCATTTTTATGCACAAAGTGCAAGTATTTTAAAAGAAAAATTACACTTCTGTGGGTATTTTCAAAATAAATTTCAAATCAGTGATAAAAACTTACCAACATTAATAATTGAAATTATAATCTTTTTCATAATTTTGTAATTATTTCTGGTTTTTACCACTAACTCACAATTTTTCCTATTTTAAATTTCTTCACACGTTCCATAAAGAGACATGTTTACAATATCCAAAAATAAATTAGTACAAATCTATCAAATTATTCTATATAATTTTTGCATTTACAAATCATTACTCAAAATTAGCTTTCCTATCCAATTATCTTCCAAAAAGAAAGATGTATTACTGTCATTTGGGTTGTCTTACCATGCAAAAGATTAAATCGTATCAAAATTATTTGACATAACTTCTGTTTACAACCTGAAAATGCTGATAATATCCAAGAGACAAGAAAAATAAGTTTCACTAAACAGGCCGTCGTACAAATGATTAAGAATGTCTCCACTGAACCCAGATGTTTGGAAAGGGATTTACTAAGTAACCTTGGTCACATCGTTGCCGAGTTCCATGGAAAGGGATTTACTAAGTAACCTTGGTCACATCGTTGCCGAGTTCCACAATCAAAAATGTAATCAAATCTAAAAGAACTAAAAAGTACTCTGTACAGAAAATGAGTCAATGTCTTGTTCCAAGTAGGGACCAAAAGATAATAATAATAATAATATGTACTGCTTCAAGCAAGTAAGAGAGGCAAAATTCAATTTGGACCCAAGACAGCCTCCAACAGAAAAATGTGTTCGGTATTCAAGGCCACATCATCTCGTAACTTTGTAACCCTGCATTTAAAATAAAATACAAAACATTGATTAGATCAATGCAACAAAAAGATTACAAAATAAAATAATAATAAAAAAAAAAACTACAAAAAGAATGAAATTCCAAGTTTTGAGTTCTTGTGATCTTTTATTTTTTGGATAGGGAGTTCTTGTACTCTTAATTCAATAAAATTGAAAAATGAACCTTACAATTCATTAAAAAATTTATAAAGAAAAAAAGAACATTTGGGGAACTAAACAAGGCAAAGATACAGAACACACACATACCTTTACCCTTTTCAATAGCTCCTTGGCAGCAGGATCATTCTTGAAATGATCACGTACGGGCTGCAGAGTACGAGGAATGTCAAGTCATAACGATGATAATAAAATGGACAAAAGGCAGTCTGCCATTGCCCAGTGTATTAGACTAAGAAAAACCATGATCAATCTCTACAGAAAAAGGTGACATTTATTTCCAGACTAGGGAAACTGATTCCCCCTCTGAACAATCTAAGACAATGACACAGATCAATTTGGCAATCTGATTTTTGCACATAAAAGAGAACCACAATCAGCCTACTCATTGAGGATGACTGCAGTCCATAGATGATGTTGTATACTTCCATGCCAATTTCAAGAGGAATGCTTTGAAAGATTTCGAGAGAAATGCAGGAAGTATTAGGGAGTATTACTACTTTCTTGTTTAATGCTGGTAACAAACAAATAAATTATCACATCAAATGCTTGATTTTCCAACTTCCTAGTTTAATGTTGGTATTGGTAACGAACAAATCAATTATTACATTAAATGCATGCTTTTCCATAGATTACAAGCTATGTTACATGGACTCTTCAAAATAAATCAAATATCTATGTTGGACAACCGACACTTTGACAAAGGTGTGGAACATGTCCAATAATCTTCATTGGACAATTCTTATATATTTATATTTAACACTAACATTATATGAATTATTGTATAATTGCTATAAAATGTGTCAAATGCATTTTTAAATCTCACATAGTTAATTAAAAATATAAAAATACGACTATTTTTCGCGGAGTCCGCATACTCTCAAATTTGAGGTTTGATAGGTCCAACATCAAATATGCACCCACATCCGACACTCGTACACAAGTCCATGTAACATAGGTTACAAGACAATAATGGAAATAGATAAGAGATGGGGCAATTGAGTACAAAAAAGGTATGAAGGGGTGAATCAACCCCAAATACTTCAAATCTAGAACTGGATATGATACAAAAGATCTACAATAAACAAAGCAACAAAATTAACTTTTAATGGAGGACTAAAGACCAAGGTGACCAAATCCACCAAAACTGGCAATATGAAATACGTGTCAGAGAGGAAAGTACAGATCAGAGAAGAAAGAAAACCTGCAATATTTTATTTAATGCTTTTGATAGAGCAGGTTTCAAATCACCAGGATGTAATTGCCCGCTTTCATAGTCTGCAACTAGCTCTTCAATATTGTTGAAAGTCCTGAATTTCAAACACGCACACACATACAAAGACAAGACCATCAACAAAGAGCAATTATGGTCACGATTTGAGAAGAAATAGAATCATGACACACCAGACAAACACAACAATCTGGCAATTTCAAAGAATTACAATGCTTTGATAGGTAAGTCTGAGAAAGCAGTGGCAGTGGTGGTATCAATGCTGAAATAGGATCATAGACTACTTGCATGAATATATGAATGAACTTAAAGACAGAAGAATAGTTGACAATATCATCAGAAGTCAAAGATAACTCACTTTTCACCACCATTGTCAGGGCCACGTTCAACTTTGAATTCATGAAACCATGGGAAGATAATGTATTTAAGGTATTCCAGGCATGGGTTCCCTTCAACTACCATCGGGGGGCAATATGCCTTCTTTATCTTCAAATTTACTTCAGCCTGCCACAATAATTACATGTTACAATACTTTTATATAATGAACATGCACCAAAAACTAAAAATAAGTCAAATTCCAAATGAGGCTTTATGTTACAGGTCAGTTCAACACTGAATTCAGTATCCATTAGCAAATACTGCAAAAAAAATGACTCCTTAACATTCCCTTTGTGTAGCACAGTACAATACCTCTTCATCCTCCATAAAGATGGAAGATGATGGATCACTTTTTCACATCTTCTCTTGCCCTTGCTGCAAGCCAGGAAGCATGTCTGCATGTCACAGTAACCAAGAGAAACTAACATCTGATGACAAGGAATATGAACTCAAGTAAAGTAGGAAGAATCATATAGGGGCATACGGTGAGACAATATGATAGGCTTGTTTTTCCTCTTGATGTCATCACAATACTCTCTTGCAAGGACATTCACTTTCCGCTGATCCATGCCCAGTTGACAGATATCAGCCTGTTGAGATTAACAGATTGTTTACTAATTTGTATTATCAAAATGCACAATCAACACACCTATCAAAGTTACCTATAAATCTATGACCAATTGATAATTATTATCTATATGTACAACTAAACCAACGGAATATCTTACAAAGTAAACTACAATGATACAGATACTTTAGCAAGAAAGTTTATAGTTGTCTCTACAGTCCGTGCTAATGGAAGTAATGAGAGTTCAGATTCATACGAGTACCACAAGATCCATGTAAAAACTTACCAACATAGAGCTTTTAGTTTCCTTACTTCAAAAGAAATCATAGGAAACAAATCACATGTGAACCCAAAAACAAAGATACAAATTAGTTATTCCTTATTTGGTCCTGCTCCAATCTTTTTGCAACAAGCCCTAAACAATTTACTCCCTCCATCCCAAAATCATGGTCCCTTTTGAAGAATCTAACTTTTTTTTATAGTACAATTATTATATTTTAAAATATTAATTTTTCAAAATTACCTTTTCATAGTACATTTTTTGGAAATATCAATTGTCATAATTGTACTTCTTGTGTTATTAATGGATTTAAAAGAAAGGGCAAAATAAAAAAATTCATGTTATTTTATTCCTTGATTTTTTAGAAGGGACTAATAGTTTGAGACAATCAAATATGGAATAAGGCACTAATATTTTGCGACAGAGGGAGTAATTATTATTCTCTTTGTAATCCACTCCCAGTCTCCCTTACCAATTGCATTACAAAAAAAAAAAAAAAAAAGTATACCCCTTACCTGCAAAGATGACAGAACCTAGGCATCCAAGAAGAATACACCCATACACCACAATGTGAGTTGACAATGGTGTTACAATCACCTCAGCATAAGTACATTTTCATAAAATTAAAACATTATCATTCCTTGAGTCTTACAACATTGTACAATTGAATGAGGTGAACACAAATCCTGCAACCATGGGTAGCTGGTTGAGAAGAAGAGGTGAAGGGGATAGGGGCATGAGGTTGGTTGGATTTCTTCCATAGCCAAATTTAAGTATTGAACAAAGTTTTAGAAGGCAATTGCGTAAAATGAAGTGATTTACCCCTTGTGAGGAATAAGCATTTCAAATTCTTAAGTTTTTATATTTAGTTTCGCAAATAAATAGAATATTTTAAAGTAATAAAAAAGTTAAAAATTAAATACAAATGTATAAATACATACTCTTCTCACTGAGTTGTCGAACATTTAACAGCAAAGAAAGAAGCTTGCTATCATTGAAGGTGAAATTATTCAGCTTCTCACTCAAACCTTAGCCTAGTACCTTTTTCTTTTTGCTGATCATTTACTTGATTTTTCTCATGGGGTGTTGTTACAAAAGAGGTTATTCTTGTTATGTTTAAACATGTATACACTAAGTTTAACAATAGTCCAAGGCAAGCTCTCCATATGCATATTTCTCCAATGTTTATAAGCAAACGACGTACAAGGCGCACTTGACGTGCACACACCAAACTGTGATGCACAAGCATTTGGAGAGTGTTTGAGGCCAGGCTCAATAATGACTTTTTTTTAAAACTGCTTGAATCAGCAGCCCAAAGTAAATAAACCCATGATCCATAAGAAGTAAAGGTACCTTAAGGAAAAATATATCAGCACATTGCATGCATGGGTAGATAATTTGGGCTCCCTTTAACTCATCCTGCTCACTGCGACCCATAATCTGGACACACCTGCAAAGGATCTAATGTTTAGTTGTGCTAGATTGAATCCCTATCCATGAGAGTAATTCCAATCTGAAATCTTCTACCTCGTTAACCTAGCAAGGCTGTTCTTTATTGCAATGTCCATTACAAGAGGCAAGTACTCACGTGCCCCGGAGCAAATTTCTTCCGAAGACCATAAAAATTCCACTTTATCTCCTTGGAGATTTAACCCAGCCGCCTTCCAAATTTCCATCATGTACTGTCCAACAGTTTGAATTTTCTTCATGTCACCGCCCATTTTATTGTTTAAAAATGCAAAAAAATCTGCAATCCATATCTTGACTTTGCAACCAGCAGAAGTCAGTTTGTTCACACTAATTATCTTCATAATTCCCTGCTCAAAAATAAAATGAAAATGAGAACACACCCAATCAACAAAACTTGTTACCACAGTTTGGAAAAGCAACAGTTGAAAGAAAATTTTGAACTTATTACCACAACAATCAAACTTTTCTAAACACCAGTCAACAAATAAATACACAGTTCAACAGACTGCCGAGGAAAAACCTAGGATTAAGAAAATTGATGCACTACCACTCAAATAATTTTAAACCAATTTAGTTCAATGATCTCATCAATAAGTTGAAGATTTAACCCACAAAAAAAAAAAAATTAAATAGAAGAACTAAGGACAGAGTGGTTAGCTACACATGAACTACACAGTAAAAAATGAGCTTCAGATTACATATAATTTGTGAAAATAGCAAATCTTAGAAAAGGGTAAGTGAATATTGATGAATTTCTGAAGAACAGACCTGGGCAATGTGCATTCGACCAGAGGGTTCAAACCCATCGTAGCAAACAGGTTCGGGCTTCTTGGTGAGAAGGTTTAGCAACTCATCCTCTTGAATACACTCTTCCCCAACACTCCTCACGATCCTAAACTTCTCTTCAACACTCATCACCCTATCACAAGCAATTCACCAATTGAACTTTCAATTTCACAATCACACACACACCTCTACACATTCAACTATACGAAACATATATATATACACAAGTATAGGGACTTACACGGATGTGGAATTTGAGGAATTGGAGGCCGGGGGACTCGTGGGAGGCACTCTATCTAGGGTTTGATGTCTTGTTGGTTTAGCGATGGCGGCGGCGGCGGCGGCGGCATCGGCGGCGGCGGCTGCAGCATCAGCTGCAGTGGTAGCGGCGGCGGCGGCGGCGGCGGCATCGGTGGCGGCGGCGGCGGCGGCGGCGGCAGCAGCAGCAGCAGCAGCACAATGTGTGACCTGATCAACAAAAACAGCAACATATAAAATAACAAAAACCCATTAAAACAGTTTCACCAATTCACCAAAATGTCATCTTATGTAACAAAATTCCAATATTTCATTTCCCTTTCCACAAATTCTAAGCAAACAAATAGAGATAAAATTTTGAATAGCAACAGGAAAAAAAAAAAAAAATCAAATCAAATCAAACCCATCATCAATATATCAGAGTAACAAAAACCCATTAAAATAG
The DNA here is from genome assembly GCA_036172215.1 of Camellia granthamiana. Taxonomy (NCBI): domain Eukaryota; kingdom Viridiplantae; phylum Streptophyta; class Magnoliopsida; order Ericales; family Theaceae; genus Camellia; species Camellia granthamiana. The sequence continues at coordinate 75,011,960 of CM069911.1, read as the reverse complement.
TTTCTCCAATTGTCCAAAATCTCTTCTTATCTAACAAAATTCCAAACTCTCATCTCTTCCCACAAATTCTAAGTATCCAAACAGAGATAAAAGATCAAATCAAACCCATCAATGCAGAACACATTACCAATATCTCTAAGTAAACAAAAGATCAAATCAAACCCATCAATATATGCATATATATAATCAACAGAACTGAAAATAAGTAAACAAACAGATATAAAAATTTGAACAGCAGCAGCAAAAGAAATAAAATCAAACCCATCAGCAATACATCAAGTCAATAAAAAATAAATACATATTATATAGATGTTAATGGGTTACATTTTGAGATGAGATGGAAACCAACAGTGTCACCGAGAGAGAGAGAGAGAGAGATAGAGCGAGAGACCAAGCCGCTAGCGATCTGATCTGAGATGAAATCACAAGAATAGAGAGAGAACTCAGTCTGAGAAAGAGAAGAGAGAGAAAGAGCATACTGATCTGAGATGGAAACCAACAAACAGTGTCACCGAGGGACAGAGAGAGAGAGCACACCGAGAGATAGAGCCCACCGATCTGATCTGAGATGAAATCACAAGAACAGAGAGAGAGAACTCAGTCTGAGAAAGAGAAGAAAGAGAGAGAGATGAGAGGCGTGTGTGACGGTTAGGGTTTATGGGTTCAAGTTGAATGAAGGGTAGGGTTTATGGCTATTTATATGGAATAAAAAACGATATTACGTAGGAGGATGTACAGTATAAATATAGGTTATTTACCTACAGTTTGGATTGGTTTTAATATGGAATAGTGTGGTTCAATTCGAAATTGATTAGTGAATTATGGATTTTTAAATTTACAATTTAGAACCGAATTATGAATTTAAAAAATCAATCTAAACCTATCAAATTAGATTGGGCTTGATTAAATCAAATTACGAATTATCCGAATTCCTTACCTAGCATTATGTAGAATATAAAAATCGTATGCTTTTTATTTTACCTAGCAAAGGTAAAAATAATATGTTTTTTATTTTACCTAACTAGACTTATTTTGACAATCGAGTTAAAAGTCAACTTTTTATTTTTTTTGACTTTTTTAAGTTATATTATTTATCTACTTTTTGCATTATCTAAAAAAAATAAAAAATTTTGACTTTTAACCTATCCTTTAAAATATGCCTTATTTTTCAACATTGTTATTTATTTTACATAATTATTAATTTAAACAGTCTCACAATTAGGAGTGTAACTCGAGCGGGTTCGATCAGATTGGAAGGTTGTCCAAGCCTAGCTCAAGTTGTGCTGAAATTTGCCCAAGGCCCGCACCAAACCCGAATTATAATCCGAGATTGCCTGTCCAAGTCCGACCCGAATTAAACCCGAATTGTCGAAGTTGTCCGAATTGTTTTTTTTTTTTTTTGCAGCTACATTATTAAATTATTAAAATTTGAATCTATTTACATATTTTATATATAGAAAATCATTAATACCATCAAAATAAATAATTTATATAATGTAAGAGAGATATCGCTATAGTAGTCTTTGCAATTTATGAGTGAAAAAAAAAGGTAAGATTTTCTATTATTTATATATATAATATATATTCAATATGATTTAATAATCTAAATTATTTTAATATCATGTAATGACTAATAATTTATATATATATTTAATATTTTTATATATCTATATATGTTTAATTCAGATTTCGGGTTACTCGGGTTGTTTGATGACTTTGTCGAAGTCCGTACCAAATTTGAAAATATCTTGTCCAAGCCCTAAAAAAATTCAGGCTAGGTTTGGGTTGATCTGGTTGAGCCTGCCCAAGTTGTACCCCTACTGACAATACTCTCCAAATATAATTAGCTTCTTATAAGAATCTTGTATTAGGGGTCGTTTGGCATTAGCTAATATAACCAACTTTTTTAGCCTAGGACTTTTTTAGCTTTGTTTGGTTTTTGTTTTGGGATTTTTTTTATATTTTTGTGAGATAAAAAGTATAATGATTATGAATAAAAAGTAATATTTTATCTTATTTACTTATATAACTTATTTTGTCTTTTTGTGCTTTTTTTAGTCATAAAATCTTAGCCAAACAGGGGCTTATTTTTTTAGATGGTTTACAAGAATCTTGTATTTGAAGCTTTGATAAATAGAAAAAAGGCTGGCGCAACTAAACTATAGAATATTGTGCTTGTTTGGCAGAACTTAATTATAGCTTATTTCAGCTTTCAGCTTAATTTAAGTTATTTTGATGTGTTTGGTTTAGCTTATAGCTTATAGCTTATAGCTTTTTGAAAGTCAGAAATCAGCTTATTCTTTGAGTGGGGCAGGAGATGCTTTAAGAATAAGCTGGAAATCAGCTTAAGCCGAAAGTTATAAGCTATAAGCTGTTTAGGTATAAGCTATAAGCACTTTCCCACAGCTCTACCAAACAGGGCCATTATTATACTTTAAAAAAGAATCATATCATGACAGAATAAATTATATTTTAGAGTTTTAAAAGTTGTAAAATTTTCTCTAGAGATAAAATAGGGACCAGGTTGTGTGCAAAAATTTTTTACAATAATTTTGTTAGAATAACTATCATACTAGTTAATTTGTCAGAGTAAGTAAAATAGCATAAAATTAATTATAATAGCTAACAAATATTTTTTAAAAAGTCCCTTAGAGATGCTCTTTGAGTTCCTAAATATATGCCTAAATTAATTGTTTAAAAAATATAGTAAAAGTGAGTCCCAATTTTAGGCATTGATAGTTTGGTAAATTAGTGAGTGCATAATTATTGTAATAGATATGTTAAAATTTGTGTGAAAAAAATATAATTTATTTTAATGCATTTTATAGTAATAAAATTTAAAAACAGTCCAGTCACCTTACTCTTTCTCTTTTTTACTTCTCTTTCTCCTCTTAAAAAAATTATTTTATTTTTTTAAAATTCTAAAATCAAATTCTAAGAAAAACATGCAAATCATTTAAATTTTTTATTATACTCATAGTTTTTTAAGTTATATTTAAATTATGAATTTAAATTAAAACGCAAAAAATGTAAGAATAATGTAAATAAAAATATGAATTAATTTATTTCCTTAAATATCATCTTGTTTTTCACATTACAAATAGTGGTTGGGCCCAGATCCAAATCCATGATAGGACTTGAGGAGATTGGGCTGTGGGAATTAATGATGGGATCTAGAAATGGGCCTAGGCCCAGTGGTTGGGTTGTCACTTCTATAAAATGGGGGACTTATCTACAGAGCCCATGTGACACATCCATGTAGTTTGTGCTTCCCAGCACCCAAACAGCCTCATTGTCAAAAATGATTTTTTCTAGTTTTATTAAAATTTAAGAGACTAAAATTTAGAGATAAAATTATTTTTTAAGGACTAAATATTTTTGTTACGAAAAGCCATTATTATATTTTTAGCAACGAAAATTATACATTAGTGATGAATTATATCCTTTTAGGACCAAATTTTTTATCTAAAAAAATAAATCATTTTAAGATCAAATTATTTTATCCCTAAAAGTCTATTTATTAGTAATATTTTCAAAATTTTGTCACTAAAAGTTTTGTTTTTGACTTTTTGAGACGACCTTTTAGCGACTATCTTCATTACGATAGAAATTAGTTCTTAAATATCATTTGTAATAGAATTTTTATTTTTAGAGATCAAAATATTTAATTTTTAAAACTCTTATATATTATAATATTAGTACAATACTCAAAATTTTAAAATGTACAACCGTGCTTTCAAAAGGTGTTTTTGACAATTAATATCCATGTGTTTGAAAAAAACAATCAAAATTTATTGTGTCAAATTTATCTTTTCCATCTGCCATGTCATTTAGACATAGTTTATCTAAAAGGGTTTAAGGGGCTGTTAAGTCCTTTACAAAGTTTCATTCCCCATCTATTTTTATTACTTATTTTGTAAGATTTATCAATTAAAAAAAATATATATTTACATAAAAAATTGAAAAATTTACCAATAAATCATAAATGTTGTATTTATGATCCAATCAGTCCCATTTGTTTTTTAATGTTCCATTTGGTCCTACAGGTTGTGAAATGGCATAATTGCCATTATTTAGACGTTTGGTGTAAGGTTTACGGCTGTTTTGTTTTGGAAGGTGGTGCACGCGTGTGTCACACATCGGTGACCATTAGCAAGGGTGTTGTGCACGCATTGGTTATGTATGTAATACTAGTCACGTGACACATTTTGGATGACACACAATAGGAAAGCACACTAAGGCTTCTTGTACTACGGCCTTAAGTAGTTCATTTGACACGTGTCACACACCGTTAACCGACCTAATTTTAGAAACAAATTGAATTTGCCATCCACGACCTGACCTCCCTTTGTAATGGGAGATTGATTAACGTTTGGAAAACCTTAATTTCAGTAGTTTCCAAAATTTGAAAAGTGGATACTATTCGCGATTTTTTTGGGGGAGGTGAGAGATATATTGAATCAAGTCGATACGTTTTGGTGAGGACACTGTGACACTGCATGTGTGGGACGTAGACGACGGTGATACACAATTATTCATAGTAGGTTGTTCCTGTTCGTGGCCTCCATCGATGGTGGATAAAGATATGTGGCAAGACCCTCTGTTGCTTTTCATGTATACGATATATGTGTGACAGTGACGTGAATGGTATGATGGTTTCCTTTGTTTGGACGTTTGGGGTTTCATTATTTTGTGAATTTATTTTAATTTTGTGTTGATTATTTAGGGTTATTGTGGTTTGGGTTATTTGGGCGTGGGTAAGTATGAGGAGGTATGGGGTTGGGGTTGGGGTTTATAGTTGTTAATTTCGAACGTGTGTGTTTGTTGTGGCTAACACGTATGTGGTTTTGATCTGTGTGTGTATCGTAGGAAAATGTTGATGGGTGTAGGTGGTAAAAAGTAAATAGTGTGTGGGGGGTTGTGTTTATCATGTTATATGGTGTTTTTTTGTTAGGCATTTTGTTGGCATTTGTTTTCTAATGTTCCATTTGGTATTGGGCCAAGTGCGAAGCATGAACTGGAAAAGGGGCCGGGCATTCTACTCCCTCATTTGGACAGGTTTGCTTATGTCCAAACTGGTATCTGAACTGAAATGGAAAGTAGAACACACAGTATGTGAGGCTAATCAGTTGTATACTCGGCTGGCGGGATATGTTGCAGCTCATCTCAGTCAGATCAAGCTAGGGGCAACGCCAAGCAATGTCAGCCGCGGATCTGCTACACATCCAGTCGTACCACAATCCCTCTGAGGGAAAGTCCACTAGCCGTTGGCTAAAGAAGTAAGCGTTGGTTGAGTACTCGAGGTAAGGGTCCACCACTTTCAACTTATCCATTAACTACACTTGGGAAGGGATGAAAAAAAGAAGAAGAAGAGAGAGATTAAAGAATAGAGAGAAGTACATTGAGGGAAAAGTAAGGAAAGGGTTTTGAGAGAAAAATAGAGAGTGGGTGCCGAGCGATGTGAGAAATCAAAATAAGAAAGGGTGGGAAGCTATACCTAGAGATGCACCGAACTCCCTACAAATCAAGTAGTCTTTCGTCGATGAAAAACATCTAAACACATTAGGGTCTCGGCCAGTGTCAAACCAATGCAGCTCTTACCTTCCTTGAGACATTGGGCTACTTCGATCAACCTAATGCTAGCTCCACGGCAACTAGAGGCAAGTAGGAAGTATGCAAGTAAACATAAGCAGAAGGCATGTTGATGATAACCTCGCCAAAGAAGGTCACCTCTATCTCCAATACTAGAAAACCGATGAATCAAGCCGGGAATGTTCAACTCTTCGTCATGAGCTAAGGATCGAGTCTCATGTAAAGTAAGCCCGCACATCCGTTCCAAAGCCCGGGCATAGCTAAAATGGAGTTGGGTCATAATTTCCTCATCTCACCGGGATTCCATTAACGCTTGAAACCCTTCAAGAGTCAAACACATTTCTTGTGCTCCAAAGCAAAACACATGTGTAACCGAGTTCCAGCATCAAACAGCGGCAAGAAGGAACGGAAAACAAAGTGAAGTACGGCTCACAGGAAAAAGAGCGTTTATGCCAAAACTGCAAAAATTCACTTTTTCGAGCCATCCAAAGTGGCTATCCAGTCTCGGAGCCTATTATTGAGTAACATCTCTATCTTGGAAGCAAAATATTAGAGACTTGCTTTCTATCAGAAAAAGAGCATGAGAGCACCTTTTATAGAGATTGAGAAGAGGCAGTGTATGATAGCTGGATCACACTGACTGGCATCTTTTTTGGACCCAGCCGTGCCTTTTTAGGCCCGGTCGTGTCTCAATGTGTGGCCAAAACAGTAATATTTGCAAATGGGAGGGGGGGTTAGCTTTGGCAAGGCATTCTGTTGTTTTGCTTTGAGTCTAGCCTTGGTCCCAGGAAGTGTTTTTGGTTGTTTTCATTTCGTTTTCCCGTTATCGAGTTGTATTTTGCATTTTGTCCGGTTGTAGGTTGTTATTCGATTCAAGAATGAAATCAAGAGCAAGCATTCACAATTTTAAAGTCTTGTAAGAGGTTGTTATGTAAAGGTTGCGCCATTTATCACATACTATGCAAGGAGAAACCATCAAAATCTTTCTTTTCATAAACTGTTGGGTCCAACCCCGATCATTGTTTTACAAAAGCAAAAGCAAAAGAAAATCCTCAAAAATAAAACAAAGGGTCTATGTGAAGTTACATTGTTCTTAACTACAAAGCACAAAAGAAAAAAAAAAAAAAAATCAACCTATCCTGGCCCTTTTCATCCTCGATCGTGAAGGAGACGCGTGACTATCATCACTGGCACTGCTAGACTAGACATCGACATCATCCCCGTCATCATTGGGGGTCATGTATTCATCAAAAGGAGCCTCAGAAGAAGGCGAGCGATGTCTTACTCTACCTCTCCCACGATCAGCTTACTTTTCACTTCTCACAAGAGCCTGCCTCCCTCTCCTTCTCCCAGCTGGGGGAGGTCCTACAGGTATAGCTGGCACCGACTCAAGCTGAAAAAAGTACAAATATCAGAATAAATTCAGCAGAATTGTGAGCAAGATTGCAACAACAGTAGACTATGGATAAAGTGTACCTTGATCCCATGAGTGACCAAAGCAGTCTGTCTCCTTAGCACCATGAGAAGTAGCCAGTCAACCGTTCAAAGGAGGTCATCAACATACCCCACAGGTACCTGCAAAAGAGAGAAAATTTGAGAATGTGGAACAAAGTTGTAAAGCATAGTGGGCAAAGATATAGGGGAAGTGTTTACTTGCTCAACACTGGGAGCAACCACCAACCTGCGATCTTTTTCCTTAATGTGTTCAAGAGGGATCTACTCGATCACCCTGTCTGGTCGCATGTATACAACCTCGGTGGGAATCGCAGAAAGCCCATGATTGAGAGCTACAGTGGGAACACCTCCAGCAGCAGTAACAGCAACCTCAGGAAGTGCATGGACCACACTCTTGGTAAGAGGAGACATCACACGAGTCTGTAGGAATGCGATGAAGTCACCGGCTTCGTGGTACCGATCACCATCCTCTCCCTGCATAAGGTGATCAATTAGGGGCCCGTCATGGAGATCATCAGCGATCCTTATACCTGAAGGAGGGAAATGTGGAACATTAGGATCAGCTCAGCCCTGAGTCTGTCTAATGAACCATTCTCCTAAGTGATATACCTTGCCAAAGGGGCCCTCGAACAGAATCCGCATGGAGGAAGCCTCCCATGAAATGACATAGGTCATCCTCGATGCTTGAGGAATGCTCGCCCAGGGATGCTAATCAATCTGCAAATAGAGGATGCAAGTTAAGTATCACAGATATTAAGGGTTGAACAGTATGGAAACAGTGAAAGCAGTAAAGGAGATTAGCATCAAGTTTTGTTACCCTCTCCGTGGTGACTGTGTCAAAGAAGCGGTGGAAGTAGGGGAAGTCATGATCTACGCATCGTTGGCACTCAAATTGGGAGTTATAGTACCGAGAACAAGGCATAGACAACTCGATCGGCCGTACTGGGACTGGGGCAAGTGAAATGAAGTAGGAGTATCGTAGTTGCAAAAGGAAATAGGTTGTGAACAAGAGAAGCAAGTATCTGCAAAGAAAGCATATGTGAACTAGAAAAGTAAAACAGGAAGCATAATGTGCAAATGGAAGTAAAAGAAAGAGAAAATGTACCTCTTAGACTCTCTAGTATCCGCTAAGTGAGTCTGCCTTTCGACGGGAGGCAGAACTCATATAGCAGTATAGGGTGGCCAATCTGGTACCACCCTAATTGTACTCTGCCACCCGTGGAAGATGCACCAATGTGCCCAAGATATATAGCCCCATGGTATTTTCCCTATTTGCAAACAGGGTACTACCGAGGAGATACATGAGAAAACCGCGCGTGTACTGAGCAACCTCATCTGGGGTAGCTAGCTGAAGGTCGGAGAAGTGGTCCAAGAACCAACTGTAATGCACCATCCCATGGTTAGCAGTATCTGGGATCGCCCTGAAAAGATGAAGTTGTGTGGCTCTCCATTGTGTCTTATCAGGATCGAACGGGTTCGGGTCGCCCACCCCTACTCGTAAGCCTGTGAGCATTGAAAATTCATATGGAGTCAAGGTCAGCTCCCCGGTTGATGAAAAGTGAAAGGAGTCGGTGTTGTCCCACTACCTCTCCATTAGGGCCCCGTATAGCAATGGCTCGGCCCTCATCTGTATAAGTCCTGAGTAGAAGGGACCAAAGTCGACAGCGTCAACTAGTGTGCGGACCATTGGAAGGAGCCTCTCGTACCAATGCCAAGGGCCAAAAACAGTCCCGTAGCCGCCTATCCTCCTGTCTATCACTTGTGGCAGGGGAATGTTGTCAGTATTCGCATTAAAGGACAATAAAGGACTTGCTTAAATATGTTCAAAACAAAGAGAAAGATTTCTTACCGTAGAGGCGTCGGCAGATAAGTGCTCCGCGGGCTCTCACAATAGGACATCCTTATCAATCCTAGGAATGAGGTCCCCAAATCTTAGAAGGTTGCCGAGGGTCAAAGCGTATGTACGTGGCTCGTAGGTGGCTGGATCAAAAGGCCTAACAACAAAAGGAAGTAACTCAGGCTTAGCAACAGGAGGAAGAATGTCCTCGATTGCCATGTCCTCTCTTAGGATGGCTCCAATATCCGCGTCAAGGTCCGGAATGGGAACCTCATTACTAGCCATGGAGGAAAAGTGAGGAAAAATGAGGAAAAGTGTATGGGTGAGTGAATAAGAGGGGAAAACCCCAACATAAACCCTAGGGGAGAGAAAACAAAGAGAGAATAGGAAAATCAAGAGAGTGTAACATGCCTGGGGGGTACCCGTGCGCGTTAAATAGTTCGGACCCTCGATTTCTTTGATCAAGTCTGACGAATGCAATGTGAAACATAGATGAGAGTCCAGATTTGGCAACTTTTATTGAAAATCGATTTTATTGCAATTTTGTCAAAAATGGACTGTGTCATCAGATCTCAGAGTCGCCACCTAATATTTATTTTGGAAAAATTAGGAAATCCGTGACTCGTGCCCAAGCCACTGTTCGTCGTAACCAAGGATGCTTGGCTCGGAACCTTAGGTATGAAGGGGGAAGGTCATTAATTGAGCACCCCCGCTCACCCGATTAAAAGATCAGCCTCTACTAAACTATGATATGAATTTTATTTTCTTTATATATTCATGTTCTGATTATTTAATCTTAAAAATTATTATGTGAAGCATACAAGTATAGACTAGTTTGCTCAAATTGGAACAATTTCAATTTCATGTTTGTTTTGCAAAGGGTTTGAATTTGCCACCTCAAGTGGGCTTAAGGTTTGTGAATTTGCCACTACAAAGTGGGCTTAAAACGTACATTCGTTGAATCATTCCAATTCAAGCAATAAGCCTTCATCCACAGGTATTCAAGCAGTTTATCAATTAAGCACTTAGCCTCATGGTAAGATACTAAACATAATAAGAAAATTATGTACAAGCGGGATGCTAAAGCATAACAACTCACATATTTATCGACGTCCCGCGAACAGCTACAAAACAAAGTTAGTAAAATATGCATGATCCTATATACAAAATCCTAATGCAATACATACACAAGAATGCTTCTAAAAATCCGGCTTCTAAAATATGGCATGTGAATCATCTCAAGAACATGAGGTAGCGCACAAAATCATATAATAATCAATTAAAACACAAAGATGCAAATTTAGCCGGATCAAGATGCATGAAACATGGATGCAAAGCATGGATATGCACGACATGTCAGATATATACATATGTACAGTTAGGGAAAGCGATTAAAGAATGAGATAGAAAGAAGCGGGGTGGGAATTATTACAATACTTTAAATATTACAAATCCAAGAGAGATGAATAAATATTACAAAAAAATAAAAATAAAAGTTTTAAAACCCCCGGCCATTCATCAACTAGCAAATAACCATTTGTCTTCAATCCAGCAGGCCTGCACATTTCAACCCATGTACTCATCTTCAATAGAGGCCCCACCTGTTGAATTAGTTCATCACAGTCATGTGGATTAATGAAATCTGTTATTCCAAAAACCTTTGCCTTTTCACTATTTTCAGGATTAGTATCTACGCCAACTATTTGAGATGTTCCCTTTAGTTTGCCACCTTAGGCAACAGCAAGGCCTACAGTTCCAAGACAGAAAAATGACCACCGGTGAGCCTCCATCTATATCAGTAACCTTCTAAGCTGCACCCAAACCTGCTGCCACTCCACAACTAAAAAGACATATTTTCTCTATAGGTGCAACTGAGCTGACTTTGACGGCACATCCAGAGTGCACAACTGTATACTCACTGAAACTTGAAACCGCACAATAATGATAAATGGGCCTCCCTTTTACTAAGAAGCTTGTCCCTTGATCACTATGCATTACACCTCTCTTTTCCAATCCTAGTACTTGGCAAATGTTGCTTTTACCTGAGGTAGAATGTCTGCAGCTCATGCATTAGTAAATAACTTAAGTACATGGTCCCTCTCCTAAAATTCAGATACTCCTTGCCCCACGCTCTTAACAATCCCTGAAGCTTCATGGCCGTTATTCACCATATCTCCCTCCAAACCTATTTTTTTAACAGCAGCATGCAGGACCGATGTCGAGAGTGAGGTATAAGAATAAATACACTCCGAAACACCAAAAACATTGAAAGATGCACCGGATGCATACCCCGATTGACAACAAGTCCTTCACAGTGAGCAGCAGTAATGTAGGGATGGTGTCATTGAGAAGCTTTGCTTCGTCTCCGGCGGTGGAGCTATCATGCGCTGCAGCAGCTTCAATTTTGCTCTCCATCTCCAAACATTGAGCTCTTTGGCGGCAGGAACTCCCTTCCCCACTCTATTTCTCTCAATATTCTTAGCCCTTGTCACCACTAGCCTTATCAACAGCAGCAATGGATCTGTTGTTTGGATGCTTCTCCTTGTCTGTCATAGCCAGCTACTGAAACCTGCAACCCCAAAGCCTTTAAGTGATGATCATTCTAAAGTTCACGCATCCGACCACTTATAGCAAGAAGAGCTTTAGATGGAACACAGCCTCTATTTACACATGTTCCCCCTATGACATCTTCCTAGATGATAGCTATTTTGAGACCCTTCTTCACAGCATGCAAAGCAGCTCCGTGGCCTCCGACTCCAGCTTCGATGATGATGAGACCATAATCAAACGACTTCGGAGCAGTACCATTGTCAGACAACGAAGCCGAGAGCTTCTTCGATTGTCTCTGGATCGAAACGAGGATTCACTGAGATTTGGACCGTTTTAGCTGAGAGGGAGTGAGGGAGCCCCGTTCGAATGCGTGGTTTGATCGGACAATAATGGCGGGAGAGGAATGAGAGTGAGATATAGAGAGAGAAACTGAGGTGTATCCTGTAGGGAGAGAGCCTTACTGAACTTGTCTTTCCCCATCTCTCGCTCTCTCAAAACATATTCTTTTTTTAAAAATAACCCATCTTTCCCCCTCTCTCTCTCTTGTTTTTTTGTTTTTGTTTTGAAAAACTCCAATATCTGAGCTCCTCCTCCACACGCTCACACACACCCACTTGGAAAAACCATCCCTCTGTCTCTCCTTTCTGTCCCTACAAATATTCTCTCTTTTTTGTTTTTAAAGAAAATATTCTCAAGTCCGGATCTTCGGTCGCCTTCCCCTATCGCCCTTCTTGCGGCACCCCAAAACGACGTCGTTTTGACGCAAGTTTTCAAAAAAAAAAGAAGACAGAAGGCAAGAACCAGAAGAGAAGGCAGAGAGAGAACAAAGCAAAGGCATTCAAACACCATTCAAACATTCCAACAACCATTCAAAATTAACAACCAAATGATAAAATTGTAGCCCGCAACCACCACAACACTGGGTGTTCAAAATTAACAACCAAATCTAAGATATATATATATATACATAGAGAGAGAGAGAGAGAGAGAGAGAGAGAGAGAGAGAGAGAGAGAGAAATTAACACTGGGTGTTCTTCTGGGTGCTTTTGGGTGTTCAAAATTAACAACCATTCAAAATTAACACTGGGTGTTCTTCTGGGATACATATTAACAACCAAATCTAAGATATATATATATACACATAGAGAGAGAGAGAGAGAGAGAGAGAAAGAGAAAAATGGGACAAACCTGTAGCCCGCAACCGTCACAAACCCGAGGCAACGTCGAGGGTTTCGCGATGAAAGGGCAGGGGGTCTCGTTGAGATCGATTTTGAAGGACCTGGGTCAGAAATTGGTACTGGGTTTGGGTAAATCTGTGAACTCCATTGTTAAAGGGAAAAAAAAGTTTTGATCCTCTTCTTTTACCCCTTCTCTTTCTCCTTTTTCGAAGTGGCCAGATTACGGCTTCCTATTAGGCCGGCGAAGCCATCACTGGCGTCTCTCTTCTTCTTCTTCTTCTTCTTCTTCTTCTTCCTACTCCTTTATTCCTCATCTTCTCTTTCTCTGCCTTCCTTCTTCTCCATTCTTTCTCTTCTCCCTCTTCCTCTCTACATTGCTTCTAGTCTGTCCTTTTTTTTTTTTTGAAAACTTGCCCCAAGACAACGTTGTTTTGGGGCGCCGCAGGAAGGGCGATAGGAAAAGGCGACCGAGGATCCGGACTCAATATTCTCCACCACCCCTCTCATCATAACCCAAACCCATGCTGACCATTTCTTAATATTTTTCTTTATCCTCCACCCAAAAAACCCATCATTTTGCTGACCCTTCTCTAGTTTTTTTTTTATATTATTATTTTTTATTTTTTTCCTTTTTGTATTATTTTCTATTTATCAAATGGCTAAAATGTACCAATTTATATAACACCACCTCAAAATATGTACACATACATAAAATTATAAAATACTACAAATTTATAATTTGGCCAAAATGGGTGAGGTTTGGGATTAAAGCTTCAATTTGATTTTTCTGTTGAGAAATTCATAAAATGGCATATTCTAATTTTCTTCATGGGGTGTTCAAAAGAAAGTGCCCAAGTCTTAGGGCCGGTCAAAATGGGGTGTCTACAGAGAGCGTAGGTAAAACCCGAGCAATCACGTGAAAAACCAAGAAAAACAAAGAAAAATCCTAAAATCCCACCAAAACCAATTCTAATCGGTTCAAAATGAAGAGGAGTGAAAGGGCTTTTAAGAAAAAATTCGCGAGGATGTAGACACCCCATTTTTTACCATCTCTAAGACTTAGATGTCATCGCTTGTGTATTCGATGATTGAGACTATGTGTTCTCGTTTTAGTGCCCGAAGTCCTCAGCGGAATGCCTTGTGTTTGAGCCTTCAAACCCCATCCATTCTATGCCCTGTTTTGGACCAAAACCTTCAAGCTTGTAACCCCCGGTGGCTGTCGGCCACCAATTGAGGCTGCCGGCCACCAGTGTCTTTTTTCAGATATTTTGTTGACAGCTGTTCCAACTGTTGGCACAATGGGCTTCATCTCCCTACACGTGTAGGGAGGGGTTTCTTTCAGCCAAATGCTTGTTTTTCTTTATATATGGGACCTTCTCCCCCATTTTTGAGGGTTAGATTTTTTGGAACAAAAATCTCTCTCTCTCTCTCTTGCTAGTTTGTGAACATTATCCTACTTACACTACTCTTTTGCATACATCTCCTTAACCAAAGTTGATCATCTTTGAGCTGAGGTTCCTTGAAGCCATCGTGGAGCTCTTGAAGGTGGTTTTAGCTTGAATTAGCACCTAGAATTGTTCTTTGCTTCAAAAGGTATACTATTTCCCTTTTAAACTTATTTTGCATACTTGTTTTTCTATCACTTTCCACTGTTTTTGGGCTGTTTTGGGGCCATAGAAAACTTTGTTTGTGTGGGCTAAAATTGGTGTTTTAGGCCATTTAAGGTTAGGGGGGGGGGTATCTCACCCTTCTTTATTCCTTACTTTTAAGGCTTTTTCACCTTTGTTTCCCACGTTCAAACTATCTTTTCTTGGGCTTTTAGCACTGAATTTCAGAGTTATTTCAGTGGGAAAAATCGTGTTTTGAAGTCCAAAATTGGAGGGTTTAGCCTTCCCTCATTGTGTCTTGTTTGCTAGCCTAGTTAGCGTCACGTGTTAGCTTAATTTTCTAGCCTTTTGTAGCTTAATTCCAACATGTTTTAGGCTGTATTTCAGACTACTTTAACTCTATTTTTGGTTATTTATTGCATTTGAGTCTTGTTTTGCCTGCCTCTAGTGTAATAGTCCTCACAAGCTTGGTGTTTTAGGCCTTTAGGCACCACTTGTTTGAGTTGATTGCATGTTTTAGTGCTTTTCTCACTTCATTTTAGCACTTATAATCTCTGCAATCCCCCTCATTTCTTCCCTCTTTATTTGCTTTGAGGGTTGTTTCAACCTTAGGATAGTTTAAGCTTGAGATCGAGGTTCATTACTTAATGGTTTAATCCTCTTTTGGGGGTTCATTACCAATGGCATGAAACCTCTCTCTTGCCTTAAACTACCCTTTGTTTGACACTTCTTTCCCTTGAGAAGACTTCTCACCAACGGACTTAATTGGTTAAAGAATGGGTTGGTAAGTTTAAAATGAGTAACTAAAAATCTGAAACTAAAAGTGTGCAAGATAAGAAATTGGTTGTGTTTTGATGTGTTCAACCGGATGTTAATTGACCACAAGAAAAATTGGGACATTTTATACTCAAAGTGATGAAGTGAGCCAAGTTTCCAAGGTCTCTATTACCTTGATCATGCATGATAGGGCGATGGTCTTTTTTTGGGTCTTGTTGTGTATTTATTAACTTGTACATCCTGGTTCCTTAACCATCATGCAATGAAATTGATTGATTGATGGTTTGAGGACCAAATGTATCACTCTTTTGAGATGTTTTGATGATAAGGAGAGATACACAATACAAAGAACCTATGAGAATACCCTTTCTTTGCCCTGTTTTCTCTCTATTGCAGTAAGGAAAAGTGGATTATTAGGGGCCGGCCGCCCATTGTTACTGGCCAACAAGCCATCAGTGTTGGATGGCAACCCCTCAGTGGTGGCCGGCCGGCCATCACTTCTGGCCTGTTGGCCACCAGTGAATTTTGGGCAGTGTGCTTGTGAAGCATGGCAGAGTTGATCTAAAGAAAGAAATAGTGCAAGGGTTGTGCAAACAGAGGCTTTTGAGGGCAGACAACGGATATTCTTCGGGTGGAAACTGAGCATGCATGGGCCTCCCTCGCTTCCCGGGACTAGTTAGCTAGTTAATTAGTTTAAATTAGCATTTAATTATGCGTTTGTTGTAAATTAGGTAGTTCTAGCTAATTAGTTTGTGTTGTAATATTTAATTAGCTTAGCGTGGTTAAATTCTTATTTAATTAGGTTAGATAGTTAGTTATCATTCATTCAAGTTTTGTAATAATTAGCTCAATTAGCTTAGCTTAGCTTAGTTAGCTAGTTAGCTTAATTAATTCGGACTCTCCTTCGTGGGAGCATGATGTAATAATGTGAATGTCTTCCAACCCTACGTCTTTCTCCCTTTTATTTAATTACTTTTGATGGTTAGATTAGGGACATGTTTCAATTAGCATATCTTATGCTTGCATCCATTCATCTTGTATTGCATGCATCAAGGTTCGGCGCATCATTCAAACTGCATTGTCATTTCAATACTTCGTTGAATACGTGCTTAGACCGCATGTCTTGAATTCATATGCCACATTAGTAGCCGAGCCTATTAATTGCATTATTACATGCGTTGCATTAGCCATATTGTATAATTAGATATCATGCATATTTTCTAACTTTTTTGTTTTATCTTAGCTTGGAGTACTAAGTGAGTTTTTAGTGCTTTAGCATACTTGCATGAGTGTGAGTGACCGCCATGACTAGCATGCTTGCCATGAGGCTAAGTGCTTACTTGTTAAACTATTTTGAGTGCCTGTGGATGAAGGTTTGTTTCTTGAATTGGAATGATTAAATGAATGTGCGTTTAAGCCCACTTTGTCAAGTGACAAAACCACAAACTTTAAGCCCACTTTGTTAAGTGGCAAAATCAAACCCTTTTCACAAAACAAACATGAAATTGAGTTGTTCCAATTTGGACAAACTAGTCTATACTTACTTGTGCGCATCACATAGTAAATGCTAGCCTAATAAATCGGAACAAGAGCATATAATATAGATAAAAATCATATCATGATTAGTAGAGCCCGATCTTTGGTCGGGCGAGCGAGGGTGCTCAATTCATGACATTCCCCTCTCGTACCTAAGTTCCCGAGCCGAGGTAATCTTGGTGATGACGCACGTGGCCTTTGGTACGAGTCATAAATTTCCTAAATTTCCCTAAAACAAAAAATATTTAGGTGGCGACTCTGTATCTGGGAAAGTAGTCTATTTTGGCAATTTTGATTCAAAATCGATTTTCTAAAAGATTTGCCGGATTTGGACTCTTTAGTGTTTATCAATTTCATATTGCACTTGTCAGATTAGATTCAGAATCGCGGGAGTCCGAACTATAGGACTTATTTTAAGTTTTCGAAAGGGGACGCGAAAAAGCCAAGCTATAAAGGGTTGTTGGGTAATGCAAAAGGAGGAGAAATCTAGAGAGAAGAGGATCCTAGAGAGGGAGAGGGTTTGTTTTCGGCCTTAGGTGTGGACGGAATAAGGGTTGGAATGTGTTTAAATTAACCACGGGTTATGGTTTTCCCAATTTTCCCTCTGTCCCTATCGCGGCCCGGCTGGATTTGTTGGAGCCCAATCGTGCTTCATTTGGGCCCGGCCGGCCCCAAGTGCATTATAGATTGTTTATTCTGGTATTTATTCCAGTAAATGGGTGATCTTGTTTAGTCTGGGTGGTTCTTAGTTCAAAAAAAAAAAAAGAAAAAAAAAAGAGAGAGAAGAAAAAGAGAAAGCAAAAAGAGAAGAGTCAAAAGAAAAAGAAAACAACAAAGAAATAGAAACAGAAAAAAGGCAAGGGAAAAAAAAAGCACACAAACAGAAAAAAAGAAAGGAAAGAAAAGAGGAAGAGTGTTTTGTTTTGTTTTCTCCATAATTTGTTCCGGCTTTAAAGCATTACAGAATCGTGATCCAAATTACATTCAGTTCTTTATATTCTAAGGTATGTTAATTGCTAATTAGGCCCACTTTCAAAATAAAATCGGCAGAATTGATTTCATATTATTAATTCAAGTATCGTTTTGGTTTGTGCATCATTTTGGTTTGTCTAACTCATGATCAAATCTTCGTACCCTGAATTGGGTTATCTCTATGAGCTTCATTCCCCAAGCCCTTTTCAGGATGGGATAATCTCGCTGTATTGAGTTTCGAAAATTCGTTCACTCTTTTGTTAATTTGATTTCCTCCTTTCGCGTGAGACGCGCTACGTTGTTGTTTCGCTCGATTAAAAATATTAGGTGCACCTATTGTTCACACCATCCTTCCTCCTTTCGCGTGAGACGCGTTAGGTTGTCGATCCCCTCTGTTAAGAACATCAAGTGCACCTATTGTTCATACCATCTTTCCTCATTTCACGTGAGACACGTTAGGTTATCGATCCCCTCGGTTAAAAACTTCAGGTGCGCCTATTATTCACACCATCTTTCCTCTTTTCGCGTGAGACGCGTTAGATTGTCGATCCCCTCGGTTAAAAACATCAGGTTCGCCTGTTGTTCACACCATCTTTCCTTCTTTCACGTGAGACACGTTAGATTGTCGATCCCCTCAGTTAAAAACATCAGGTGCGCCTGTTGTTCACAGCATCTTTCCTTCTTTCACATAAGACACGCTACATTGTTGTTTCATTCGATTAAAAACATCAGGTGCGCCTGTTGTTTACACTATATTTTCTCTTTTCGCATGAGACGCGCTAGGCTGTTGTTTCACTCGGTTAAAAACATCAGGTGCACCTTGATTTGTAATAGGTAGTTGATTTGGACACTTGAACATTCAAACCCTCTTGTACGAGTGCAAACTTGTAATATTGTGTATGTCTTCTAACTCCCGTTCTTTCTCCCTTTTATTTTGCTTATGATGGTTGCATGTAGCATCATATTTTGGTTTCAGATCATTACCATGTATAAGTATCCATTCATGCATGCATTAGGTTCGGTTCATCATCCTAACCTTGTTGTTATTTCCCATTTAAATTGAATACGTGTGCTATTACATGCTTTGAGTTGAGCCATATGTCATGTAATAAACTGAACCTCGTAGTTGCATTTTGTATGTGTTGCATTAGTCACCTTGCATAATAGATCATGCATTTCTCTAATGGTTTTATTTCTTTTGGCTTGCCTCAGTTGAGTAAATGGCACATAGGCAATTAATTGGGAAATCTGTTGGGTTGGTGGACTCTGATAAGTACTTTTGGGTACTTTTGTAATTCCCATGTGCTTCCGTGTAACTCTAATTCTATACTTATAAATAGATGAGGGGCACCTCTTTTAGGTAAGAGAAAAAAAGAGAGAGTTGTATTTTCTGATCATAGTGAAAAACCGCAGCAGCCGTGGACGTAGCCCTATTTTGGGGTGAACCACGTAAATCCTTGTGTTCTTGTGTGTGATTTGTTTGATTTGTTTTTTCTTCTTTGTTTTTTATTTCGTGTCTCACCGATCTTGGTTTAAAAGGGTCAATTTCCTCACAACTAGTATCAGAGCATTGGTTCGAGTGGGAGCGATGGCTATAGATGAAAAGGTTAGAATCAATCAATTTAATGGCATAGATTTCAGATTTTGGAAGATGCAGATTGAAGACTATCTATATCAGAAAAAACTGTATGAGCCCCTTTAAGGGATGAAACTAGAAATGATGAAGGATGATGAGTGGACTTTTCTTGATCGCCAAGCACTAGGTGTTATTCGGCTAACGTTGTCTCGTAACGTTACGTTTAACATAGCGAAGGAGAAGACTACAACGGGTCTCACGGCGGCACTCTCAAACATGTATGAAAAACCCTCTGCCTCAAATAAAGTTTATTTGATGCGTAGATTGTTTAATTTGAGAATGACAGAAGGTGCTTCGGTGGCTAAGCATCTGAACGAATTCAATATTGTGGTAACACAATCAAGTTTTGTATCTATCAAATTTGATGATGAGGTTAGAGCTTTGATTCTTCTATCTAGTTTGCTAGAAAGTTAGAATGGTATTGTAATGGTAGTGAGTAATTCTTCGGGAAAAGAAAAGTTGAATTACAATGATATTCGAGTTTTTATTCTGAGTGAAGAAATTCGCATGAGGGAATTAGGGGAAACATCAGGTTCTGTCCTGAATACAGAAGCTAGAGGAAGATCCGTAGGAAAAAACCCTAACTGCAACAGATCAAAATCCAAACACAGAAGCAAGTCAAGAACTGGAGAGGAATAGAGTTGCTGGAACTGTGGAAAGAAGAGACATCTAAAGGGAGATTGCCCGACATTAAACAAGAACAAAGGTAATCAAAATCAGAAGTCTGTTAATGCTGCAATAGAGGAGATTTATGATGCTTTGATCTTGAGTATTGATAGCCCTTTTAAATCTTGGATTTTAGATTCTGGGGCATCATTCCATTCTACTTCACAGAGGGAAATCATGGACAATTACATTGGTGGTGATTTCGGGAAGGTTTATCTGGCTGATGATGAACCTTTGAAGATTGTGGGTAAAGGGGATGTAATAATCAAGTTGCCAAACGGATCTGTTTGGAAGATACAGAATGTTAGACATGTGCCTGGTTTGAAAAGAAACTTGATTTCTATTGGACAACTTGATGATGAAGGTCATGTTGTAACCTTTATGGATGGTTTGTGGAAAATCACCAAAGGAGCCATGGTTGTTGCTCGTGGTAAAAAAGAGGGCACCATTTACATGACTACGAACAATAGGGATGCAGTAGCAATTGCTGGTGTGAATGAAGACTCAAATCTGTGGCACTAAAGGCTTGGGCATATGAGTCCAAAAGGGATGAAGGTACTTACATCTAAAGGGAAACTGTCAGATTTGAAATCGGTGGACATTGACTTTTATGAGGATTGCATCTTCGGCAAACAAAAAAGGGTCAGTTTTTCAATGGATGACAGGAAACCAAAGTCAGAAAAGTTGGAGTTGGGTTCATACAAATGTGTGGGGACCTGCACTAGTTTCATCTCTAGGATGATCATCATACTATGTTACCTTTATCGACGACTTAATGAGAAAGGTATGGATTTATTTTCTGAAACATAAATATGAAGTTTATACTACTTTTAAGAAGTGGAAAGCCTTGGTGGAGACTGAAACAGGTCTGAAAATTAAGTGTTTGAGATTAGATAATGGAGGGGAATATGAGGACAATGAGTTCAAGAAATATTGTGCTGAAAGTGGAATTAGAATGGGGAAGACTGTTCGAAAGACACCTCAACAGCATGGCATTGCAGAACGCATGAATAGAACTCTGAATGAACGTGCTAGAAGTATAAAGATACATGCCGGATTACCAAAGATGTTTTGGGCAGATGCAGTTAACACTGCAACATATCTGATTAACTGTGGCCCATATGTTTCATTGGATGGAGAGCTACCAGGAGAAGCTTGGAGCGGTAAAGAGGTAAATCTTTCTTTTTTGAAGGTATTTGGCTTTGTTTCATATGTGCATATAGATTCTACTGATAGAAGTAAACTTGATCCGAAATCTGTTAAATGTACTTTTATTGGGTATGGCATTAATCAATTTGGTTATCAGTTTTGGGATGATAAAAATTGAAAAATAATTAGAAATAGAGACGTCATATTTAATGAGAAAGTAATGTATAAGGATAGGGATAAGTCTGCATCTGAATCTGAATCTGTTACTTATCATGAGCATGTTGAGTTAGAGGAGATTAGTGAGAATGATTTGAATAGTAGGATTCAGAATAATCCTGAAAATCTTATTCCACAAACTGAGCCACATACTCCTACTCCTAAGTTGAGATGGTCCGAAAGAGAGTCTAAACCTACATAGCGTTGGTCTCCATCTTTACATTATTTGTTATTGCTTGATGGGGGTGAACCTGAAAGTGATGATGAGGCTTTGCAGGTTGATGATTCAATTAAGTGAGAGTCAGCTATGCAGGATGAAATTGATTCACTCATGGCAAACCAGACATGAGAGTTGACTGAATTACCAGTAGATAAGAAAGCTTTGCACAACAAGTAGGTTTGTAGGGTCAAATAGAAACATGATGGGAATAAAACGCTACAAGGCCAGATTGGTTACAAAGGGATTTCAGCAAAAAGAAGGGGTTGACTACATTGAAATTTTCTCTCCAGTTGTAAAGTTGACCACTATCAGATTGGTGCTGGGAATTGTGGCTGCTGAAGATTTGTATCTTGAACAGATGGATATGAAGACGGCTTTTCTCCTTGGTGATTTAGAGGAGGAAATTTACATGAAGCAATCACAAGGTTTCTTGGTACGTGGCAAAGAGGAGTTTGTATGCAAACTTCGAAAAAGCTTGTATGGTTTGAAACAAGCCCCGAGGCAGTAATGCAAGAAGTTTGATGGGTTTATGTAGCAACGATTTTACAAGATGTCAAGCAGATCATTACTGTTATTTCAAGAGGTTTGACAAAAGTTATATTATTTTGCTCTTATATGTTGATAATATGCTTATCACAGGATCTAGCATTGAAGAGATAAAAAGATTGAAAAAACTTTTGTCCAACCAATTTGAGATGAAAGATCTTGGAGTTACAAACAAAATCTTTGGTATGAGGATTCACAGGAACAAGTCAAATGGTACTTTGAAGTTGTCACAGACAGAGTATGTCAAGAAAGTTCTCAAGAGGTTTAGCATGGATGGTGCAAAACCAATGAGCACTCCATTGGCTAGCCACTTCAAACTTACCAAAGAGCAGTCTTCGAAGACTGAAGAAGAGCAGGCTTACATAGAACGTGTTCCATATGCTTCAGCTATCGGTAACATAATGTGTGCTATGGTTTGTACTAGACTAGACATTGCACATGCAGTGGAAATGGTTAGTAGGTACATGAGTAATCCAGGCAAGCAGCATTGGGAGGCAGTGAAGTGGATCCGTAAGTACTTGAGTGGTACTATAGACATGACACTTTGTTTTAGATGAACCGGCATCGAGTTACATGGTTATGTTGATGCAGACTTGGCTGGTGATATGGATAACAGAAAGAGTACTACTGGTTATATTTACATATTGAGTGGTACAGCAGTGAGTTGGATTTCATAGTTACAAAAGATTGTGGCCCTTTCTACAACAGAGACTGAGTATGTTGCTATTACTGAAGTTGGGAAGGAGATGACTTGGTTACAGAATTTCCTAGTAGAGTTGGGTAAGACGCAAGAAATGAGTATTTTGCATAGCGACAGTCAGAGTGCTATTCATATTGCAAAGAATCTGACTTTTCATTCTAGGAAGAAACACATTCAGTTGCGATACCATTTCATTTGTTCATTTGTAGATGAATGAGTCTTGTCTCTTGAAAAGATCCAAGGCAGTAAGAATCCAGCAGATATGTTGACCAAGATAGTCACCATTGACAAACTGAAGTTGTGTGCAACTTCAGTTGGTCTTCAAGATTGATGAAGGAAGATCAACTTGTTGCAGCGTTCCTCTACATGATGAAGATGATGGAGAGCTTGTGTTATTAGGTTCCAAGTGAGAGATTGTTGGGTTAGTAGACCCTGATAAGTACTTTTGGGTACTTGCATAATTCCCATGTGCTTCCTTATAACCCTAATTCTATACTTATAAATAGATGAGGGGCACCTTTTTTAGGTAAGAGAAAAAAAGAGAGAGTTGTATTTTTCTGATCATACTGAAAAACCTCAGCAGTCGTGGACGTAGCCCTATTTTGGAGTGAACCACGTAAATCCTTATGTTCTTGTATGTGATTTGTTTGATTCGTTTTTTTTCCTTTATTTGTTATTTCGTGTCTCATCAATCTTGGTTAGGAAAGATCAATTTCCTAACAAAATCATTTGGTGGTGTACAAGTAATTTAATCAATTAGTCAATTGCCCAATCAATTAGTGGTGGCAAAGTGATTCAATCAATAATTAATTGATGGTGTCCAAATCATCCAATTCATTGTTCATTTGATTCCAATGTCAATTCTAATGAAATTCACTTGAAATTGAATTGTCCATCCATTGTATCGCTTTGTTGTATTTTCACTTAATATTTGGGATAAATTATACTTTTCACCCCTATAATTTGACTCAAATTTCAATTTAGTTTCTATTCTTTCAAATTAATTTATTATCTTATGAATAATTATATTGTAAATAATAATTATGTAACTATTGCTTCCAAATTGCATAGCATATTTTATAAATTTATTTAGATCGTAATCAATTATTAGTATTAATCTCAAATAATCAACATCATAATTTTCTACAAAATTTACTAAATACTAGTGTTGTTAGAGACATAAAATTTACTAGAAAAAGAGCTGGTAGAATAAATCAAGAAATTATATATTATCAACAATCACTAGATTTAGGCCAAGTTTGGCTAAATTAAAAAAGTGCACTTATTTCATCTTTTTATCTTTTTTGGGTCACATCAATCAACATCTCTTCTTTACTTTTTCTACACATAATACAAGAAAAGTCAAAAAATACACTTATTTAGTGTTCCCAAACTTGGCCTTACTATCTCAAGCATAAAAATAAAAATAAATAAATAAACAAAATAATATATATAATAAAAATAAAAAAACAAATAAATATTTAAACTAAAATAAAAAATAATATAAAATTGTGAACCAAAAACTTGTGTAAATAATAAAGTAATTTAAGAACCGTATTGCAAAAAAAAAAAAAAAACGATAGTACAAAAGAGCTCCCTCTTGCACTGCAGGAGTTAGATCCATCAGAGGGTACAGGTAACCCATTTTAAATCATTAAAATATTTAAGGGTCAAGATCAATTTGTTTTGATCCAATAATTTATACCTAAATTGCATATGATATGCAGCCTTTAAGGGTTGCGCACCCAATTGAACAATTCTTTAATAAAATATATATACCTGAAAGAGACCCGATCTCTTGAGGATTTCAATTTTGCATCTTCTTTGTTTGTTCTTTTTCTTATTTTTCTGCTCACGTGTGTCGTGTCATTTATTTATTTTTTCTAAACATCACTACTTAATTTACTAATAGTTTCCTTGAACAATTCTTTCATAAAATATATATGCCTGATTGAGGATTTCAATTTTGCATTGTCTTTGTTTGTTCTTTTTCTTATTTTTCGGCTTACGTGTGTCGTGTCATTTATTTATTTATTTCTCTAAAGATCACTACTTGAGGGTTGTTTGAGATGTCCTAAATAAGTGTACTTTTTTATTTTTTAGACTAAAAAGTTGAGGAAAAAAATATGATTGTTTGGGATAACTTGTTGACTTTTTACGAAAAAATGTATATTAAAAAATGGTATAATTTAGTGTATAGGAGAAGGGAGAGAGAAATAGGCCGTACGTTGGGGCAGAGCCGTGGCAGACTAGCATATAGGATATGCTTGCTCCTTTTCGGGCATTGAATGAGATGGTGATGTTCGGCCTGTGGGGGCCACCACGGGTCTCATTTTGGTAATCGGAACCGTTTAATGTGTAAAATTCATCGAGTACTATATGATTGTAAAAAATCACGTTGATCGGATATCGATAGCTATTTGATCGGATTAGTTTTTTTGTCAACCGTTAACTATAATACCATCTTTTTTTTTATACAAAACTGATTTGATCATGTAGTTAGCAATATCCGATCAACGTGATTTTTTACAGGCATATAGTACTCGAAGAGTTCTATATATTGAAACGGTTCAAATTATCAAAACGTGACCCGTGATGGACCCTCACGGGCCGAACAACACCGTCCTTAAGCTTGCCTCCGCCTGTGTAATTTGTTCTCACCAAAGTCAACAAAAGGCAACTCATGTCAACGTGATTTGTACCTTTTTTTGTATAAAAATAATTTTTTTATAATTTTTTCTATTGAATAGTGATAATTTTTTAATTTTTTTTAATAACTTTTTGTCTTTTTATCCTTTTTCAAAGATCCTAAACCATGTCTTAATTTAGGGGTTGTTTGGAGTGTCCTAAATAAGTGCACATTTTGTCTTTTTAGACTAAAAATTTGAGGAAGAAAATATAGATGTTTGGGTTAATTTTTTGATTTTTTATGAAAAAATGTGTAATAAAAAATTGTAAAAATTGGTTTGTAAGAGAAAATTAGGATTGGGAGTTGTGCAGCCGTAATTGTTGACTTTTGGTGAATAATGTTAACTTTTTAACTTTTTGACTTTTCGACTTTTCCTGGACATGCCAAACTTGACCTTACTAATACCCTTTGTTGTGTTTATCCCTTAGAAACAAATATATTGATTGTGTTTGGCAGAACATTCTTGAAATTGAGTAAATCAAATTTGATAATATTTATTGCAACAAGTTATACTCTTATTAATTTTATATGTTTTAAGTATGTACTGAAATAAGTAATTTCAATTATGAAACTCGTCCATATTAAAGAGTGCGATAGGATGGAGGATGATTTTTAATTAGTTATCTTTTTTTATCAACAAAAGAAGAAGAATTTTATTGATATTAAGTTCAATACAAGGTATAATACAAACATCAATAAAGTAAGGGGAAAGCAACCAGTATCATAGCTAAACTGAGTGATCCCAACTAGAACGGCCCCACACACCAAACTTGATCATGTGATTCAGCCCCAGGTTGACGAGAAACCAACCAAAGAAGATAGGAAATAAAAACAAGAAACAACCCAAACAGTACACCCTCCAAACCACACCAGCAGCCCCATCCCTGGCCTGAACTGACATCCAACAATCCACACCTGCAGCCCCCTCCCTTGTAGCTGTTAAATGCAGTCCCTAATCTGTCTGAGATTGTAACACCAAATCATTCACTGAGGAGTGGAAGTCCTGCAATGAGGCTTTGAGCCATAGAGCTAGCCTTAACTTGATAAGCTCACTCAACTCAATGCAAGTAGGCTGCACTCCATTGAAGACACATTCATTCCTCTGCTTCCAAAGTGACCAAAGTACAACTAAAGGAAGAGTCCTCCAGATTCTTCTTTCCAAAATTTAAAAATTATCGCTAATCCACCAATGAAACAAGCCATCAACTGAGCCTGGTATCACCCATTGATAATCCCACCGCTGCATCAATTCTGACCAGATATTCTAGAGAATGGGCAAAAGAGCAGCACATGCCTGGCTGTTTCTGGTTCAGACCTGCAAAAAATTTACTGGTTGGAAGCATTGGGGCTGAGAACTCCAATTTTCTATAGGAAATCAGCTGATTTAATTCTCTTTCCAATACAACCACCAAAAGAATTGTGTTTTGGGAGGAATTGCACACAAATTTGCTAATCCTAGACTGGGGCCAAGAGAAGAATTGCACAATTAGTTACTTAATCACATAATTAAGAAAAGCTAATTATGTTGATAAAAAAAATATTTCAGTACACACCATACATTTAAATTCTAAGCGCGCACGCGCACACATATATATAGTAAATACACTAGCATGTAAATAATGGGTAATGCTATGGTATGCACTCTTTTTGAGGGTGTGTACCATATGCAAATGCAAGTTATGCCATTTGTGAGTTTGATTATCACAAATGACATAACTCAATGTTATAGGAGTTATAAGTATAAAAAAAAAAATGAGTTATAACCAACCTCACATAAGATATAACAAAAAATTCTTGAATCATAATTAACATCAATAAGTCATAACCAAAAATACAAAAATCTTAACTAATGGTGCATATACAATTTAGGACCAACAAAAAGGAAGACACAGAAATAAAGCAAGATCTTATTAACAGATGATTTCCAATTTCATGTCACCATATCTAGGCCCACATATCATATGGGAACATCACCTCTCTCACACTCTCACACAGTCTCTCTCTCCAAATACACACATCAAAAAAGTTTACTATTTAGTTAAGAGGGGTTGTTGAGGGATTAAGTTGAGCAAGCTCCTCTTTCATCTCAGCCTTGATAGCAGCAGCCAACTGGTCATAGGCTTCACCCCATGCACCATTCATCTCCTCATTCCATTTCTCCCCAATTGCCTCTTTAACTGTCCGCAACAAAGCTTCTTTCACCACCTAATAAATCCAATAAACATCACACAATTAATCTAAATCAAAAGGACACTCTTAATTAACCCTTTAATATTAAATTTATTTACATCTTAATTAGACTATAGTTTCAGTATTCAACACCTCAAAATCGGGGTCAATTACTCCTTTCTGAACATGAACAGATCCCAAATATTTGAGAGTTGTATCCGAAACCACAACCTCCCCCTTCTCCCGCAGCTGAATCGCCGACTCACAAGTCTAATTCAATACACGATTATACATAGTTATTGACCTGAATTTTTAATAATGAAAATAACTTTTAAAAAAACAAGAAGAAGAATAGAAGAGAAAAAAGGACAAAGAAGAAGTGGGTAATAATTCTAACCATCTTGAATACTCTAACAGCATGAGCCTTGAGCTTTGGATTGTTCTTTGGGACTTCATTCGAGTCTTTCAGAAATGAGAACAAGTTCTTGGCTGCCGGGGCAATCTCTATGATCCTAATTAATCCACCATCAAACACACACACACACACACACACAACACAAAAATTAAAAAATAAATAAATGAAAACAACCGTATTGTCTTACCATATTCATAGGTTTTAAACTAAGACACAGGAACCTAGAGAGAGATAGCAGGGCAGGGAGAGAGGGAAATCTCTCTCTCTCTCTCTCTCTCTCTCTTTCTATATATATATACTTACAAGGTAAAGAAACGAAGACTGAATTCAGGAATGTTTTGCTTCATCACTTCCCATGATTCCTTCACCAAAGCTTCTTGCTTCTCTGTGAAACCCATCCCTCTGTGTGTGCGTGTTTGATTGTGATTGTGATTGTGATTGTAACTAGAGAGTTATGAGGCATAATATAGCATGAGCCATGTGAAAAAACCATTTGAGGAAGTATCAATATAGAAGAGAAATATTAAAGGGAGTATACTATATGTAGCTCATAATTAAAAAAAAAAATGATATAATTTTATATTTTCTAAGTCATAATTAAAAAAATATATCATAATTAAATATAATATGAGATATAACTAAAGAACTTATTAGTTATAACAAAAATAATATCATAATTAAAGAAGAAAATTGATTGTAATTAAAAAAAAATAAAATAATTAAGAGTGCATATTGTACATTATTTTCAAGGGTGTGTCTAGAATTTTCCTATATATAATTATATATTTTTATCGCATTTTTGTTACTTCAAGACATAAGTAAGTGGGCCTTATATACATTTATGAATATAGAACCTATTGATTTGTGATAAGAAAAAAAAAATGTAAAAAAATGATATTATTTATAGCATTACTCTTTCAAGTATCACAAAACCTACTACACAATTAATCACAAAAAATTACAATTTCAGCAATATAAGTAACACACCACTGGGGGTGGTGGCCCATGGATTGCGCATACCTCTTCCATCCAGTTGAGCAGGGGTCGATTTTCGGAGGGCACTAATTTGCTTTGGCTCATCGCGTTGTATTTTAATTGACACTCCGCCTTTCGTGTGGTGGGTGGGTAAGTTCTATTTGTGTGGATCCCTTCATATGAGTTGAATTAAATCTGGCCGACAACCGATTACTCAGAAGTTAGGGCCCACGGATGTTATGATATCCCTACGAAACATCATTTTTTTTTTCCATTCAAAAAAAAAAAAGGAAAAAAAAAACAATATGAGTAACACATCTCTTTAATGACAGGTCTTATAATTTGATATGTATTATCATGATTATTTTATGTAATTAATTCTATGATCAATTTTATCATGGATTTAGGTTCTGGCCTTCGTGGATGATTAGTTGGCATCAATTTTGACAGATGGGGCTCAAAGCTTCCAAGCATTTTTTTTTTTGTTGGGTTGCATGTTGATGAGAGGATAAGTTGGGATCGATTTTGTATTAATGACATTTATTACTATTAAATGCCTAGCTAACTCATTTGCTTTTCTCGTTATTATCGGTGGTGCTATATGAATCAATTAGTATACTAACTAGTGTACCAACACTCGTTATGACATTATTATTGATCTCACTCATTATACAAATTACAACTACAAAAAATCTCTTAAATTATGTCACATCATCAATTGATACTGTAATTAATATACTAATTAGTGCATATTGCATTATTCTGTTACTATTTTACAGACATGTTTTAGATTTCTTCTAGTTTATGTATAATTTTTGCAAAATTCAAATTTAAATTGTCAAAAATATATATTATTGGTTGCTTGGGAACAAAACACGTTATGAACAGGAAACCCTGATCAACAAAGTTCTTAATATTTAAAAATGAAAATAAAGTTTGCGCATCAAAGTTTCTTAAAGAATTTAATGTCTTTGGAACAATTTAATGATGTTTTTTTTTTTGAACGGCAAACAAAGAAATTTTATTAAAAGTGAAAAGATACAAAATTAGCTTGGGGGAATTTGCATTATTGTTAAAACGAAGCATCTCAACTAAATTGACACCCAAATCAAGACTATTATGTATAATTCCCAAAGCCACCACCAAGAGTTAGAGAGGTTTCAACTCAATACACCCAATTACAACCTTAAGAACAAAACAAAGATTACACCTTTCTACTTAAACAATATCTAATATGCAAAATATTGAATAGAAAATCATCTATAGTAAACTAGTAATCCTTTGATGCAGCTTTCAGCCATATGGCTAATCTGATGATGATTACCTCCTGAAGCTTCCCTATATCTGGATGAATACCATTAAACACAATCATTCCTATGGTGCCAAATGGACCAAAGAAAAACCAGAGGAATTGCATTCCAAACCCTTTTTTCAGCTTTGTTGAAGCAATTTCCAACCCACCACTGTAGCAAAGACTCAACTGAACCAGGCCACCCATATCACTCCCTACCATTGCAATAAATCGGACCAAACCTTCTAAACTAGATGGCAAAAAATAAGCACATGTTTAATAGAAAACACACAGAGTAGAGGCATTCTCATCAAGAACTCCAATCTTTTGGAGAAAAACAGAAGTTTTGACCTTCTGTTTCCAAGTTAGCCACCCAAAGAATTGAACTTTGGGTGGTAGATAATTGATCCACACCAATCTACTAGAACTAACACACTCACCAAACTCCAATTCTCACTGCCTATAAAGTGATGCAACAAAGGACTGACCTGGATGGGCTGCTAACCACCTTGGTTTATTCTTGAAGTCCAAACATAATGCAGGGGCTGCTCTTAACACATCTGAGATCTTGGATACCTCCTCAACCTTTCGTTGCAACAAAGGCATTCTAAAATTGAGATCCTATAACTTAGAGAAGCCCTTTCTATCAATAAAAAGCCCGAGGATCCATTCGTGACTGTAGAATGTGAAAAAAGCCTATGAAAATCCTCTTTGAGACAAATATCACCACACCATTTATCATGCCAAAATCTCACTCTATTCCCATTACCTACTATAATCTGTAGATTACTAACAAAAAACTATAGAGGATTGCTTCTCTGCTCTGCCACTGCTAAAATATCAATCCATATCTTAGAATATCTTAACCCTATACTCAAATTTGGAATCCATTCACCTTCATCAGTTTTGTATTTGGCACATACCATATTTTTCCACAAT
Organism: Camellia granthamiana; assembly: GCA_036172215.1. Classification (NCBI taxonomy): domain Eukaryota; kingdom Viridiplantae; phylum Streptophyta; class Magnoliopsida; order Ericales; family Theaceae; genus Camellia; species Camellia granthamiana. The sequence goes on along the minus strand of CM069911.1, from coordinate 74,980,845 downwards.
GCTCCCTCTTCATTAGCAAATCTCCATTACCACTTCATAAACAAACAAGCATTTACCTCTCTAATTCTCCTAATCCCCAGCCCTTCTTGACTAATACTCTTGGTCACCTCATTCTATTTTACTAGATAGATTTTTCTCTTCAACTCTGAGCCTTCCCATAGAAAGGAGGCCTGTAGTCTTTCAATTTCCTTAGCAATTCCTTCTGGCATCTTGAAAAATGATAGATAATATACAGGTAAACTAGACAGCACAACCTTAATCAGAGTCATTTTGCCAGCAAAAGAAAGGAACCTCATTTTCCACCCAATAAGCCTAAGTTTTATCGTATCCATGACTGGTTTCCATGTCTTTTTTTTGCTTGGAGAAGCACCTAATGGCAGACCAAGATATCGCAATGGTAACTTCTGAGTTTTACAATTGAGTAATGTAGCAAAATCCTTGAGTGTAGAATCAAAGATACCAATCCCACAAACCACACTCTTATGAAAATTAATCTTGAGCCCAGATACCATTTCAAAACACCTTAAGATTCTGTTTAGATTTATCACATCCACCACATCAGCTTCACTAAAGAGTAATGAATCATCTGCAAATTGTAGATGTGATACCATCACCTCATTGGCTCCAATTTCTATCCTTTTTATCAGTCCCATCTCTCTTACTCTGAGCAATAAAATATTTAGACCTTCAGCCGCCAAATTAAATAGAAATGGTGATAAACAATCACCTTGTTTGAGCCCTTTTTGAGGGCTAAACTCTTTAGTTGGTGACCTATTCACAAGTACTGAGATTCTAGCTGATGAGATACACTCCTTCATCCAAGAAATTCATTTTGAACCAAATCCAAAATTTGAGAGCATAGAAAACAAGAATTCCCATTTGATGGAGTCATATGCTTTCTCAAAATCAAGCTTGATCTACAACCCCTTCTTTTTGATTTTTTTCCACCTATCCACAACTTCATTTGCAATCAACACCCCATTCAAAACATTCCTACCCCCCAAGAAGGCTGATTGAGTCTTACTAATTATAACGATTCTGCTTTAGACCCAACCCGTTTATTATTTTGGATCTAGATTCATTGTCTTATTTGGTTGTTCATACCCTTATACATATACATTCTATTCTTGATTGAGTTGGTTATTTGGATGTCATTGTTGCGTTTGGAATAGGTTGGGAGTTCGTTTTTGAAATGAGTCTTTGCCTAGATTTTGGTCAGTTCGCTCGAGCGGTCCTTTGGTCACTTGAGTGGTCTTTGGGGAAACTGCCAATACTTTTGCAGGTCTGCAAAAGTATTGGGAGGGTGGTGTTTTTAGCTCGAGCGATCTTTCTTACGCTCGAGCGGTTAGTCTTTGTCTACAAAACTTTTGGGAGGGTGTCATTTTGCGCTTGAGCGGTAACTTTGTTCTCTCATGGTCGCTCAAGCAGTGTTTCGGTCACTTGAGTGATCTGCACGTATATCAGTTCGAAAAGCTCACTTTTTGAGTCATTTTCTCATCTCTCTCTCTCTATATATATATATTCCAAAAACCCAGATTTTCTTCCTCTCTCTAGAAACCATCTTTAAACTTCAAATACATTATCATCCATTAATCTCTATGCTCTAGCCCCTTTGATAAAAAAGTAGAGCTCACCTAGAGCTTCATTCTAATCGGAACAAAGTTGATTTTCGGCATCGTCGGGGTTTCTTCACTCACTCTCTTGCCTTCTAGCTTTGAGGTAGGGATTTCTCTACACTTTTGTATGGTTTTTAACTTGATTATTTACTTTTCTAAACAATATTGTGATTTGGGAATTTTTGAACAAAATCTAGGGTTTTGGTTTAAAAATCAAAAGAGGGGTTTTTCAAATGGGTTCTTGAATATGATTATAGATTTGTAAATATGGTTGAGTTGTGATCAAATGGTGAATTTTATCCTTGGAATTGATTTATAAAGAAAATGAGATTTTACCCTAAAATGTGAATATTTGATTTTGTAAAGAGGAAATGGAAATGATGTTGGGTTTTATGAAGTTGGAATGATGATGATGAAGGTGGAGTTGGATATGCGTTGTCACTCAAATCTTGAAATTTTGGAAAGTTTATCTTTGTTGGAAATTATCTATCTGTTTAGAGAGATCTGTTTTAGGCTATTAGTAGAGGATAGCTATGATTGTTATAGAAATTGCATGAGAATTAGGAGAATTGAAGCTAATTCTCATCCATTTGCATTGAGCATTGTTACATACTTCACACATTGAAAATGTATATTGTTTTGAGAAAAATAGGTGAATACCTTGGTGAATCTGGGTAGGGGGTGTGGTTGTTGTATTATATTGGCCTATGTGTCTTTGGTGAAAGTCCAGAAACCCAGGCAGTTAGGTGTCAAGCCTTCCGATTAGTACCGATAAAAATGGCAATTGGTGGGGCTTGTATAGCCTATTGGTAGACACGTACCTAGAGATTCCCAGTGATTGTATCCAATGCCCTATTTTCTATTGTAAAGGAAATGTTTTTTTTATGAATTATGATATAAACCTGACATTGCATGGTTTTAGAAAGAGATATAAAATGTTTTGGCACGAGCATTGCATATGCATTCACCTTATAGCTTAGTTAAGATTCATATACTGTGTTAGAGTATCTCTACTGGGCTTTGGTGCACCCTATGTGGAAAATCATTTTTCGGTGCTGATGATATGCCTATGCCAATGCCGTAGCTTGGGAGGATTAGGAGCCAAGAGCTTCTTTTGTTATCATTGTAATTATTTTTGTACAAGCCTAGGGCTTAAACTGTATTGAGTTAAAACTCACTTTTGTTGTAACCAAATATCGTCTTGGAAAATTGTAGCCATTAGGGCATTTATTTATCTGTTTAACTTTTATTTTATATCTTCAACTTGTGGCACATGCTATAGATTCAGGGTTAGGACTTGTGAATGGATAACTGCATGTGTTACATTTTGTAAAATGGAACCATATGAATGAAAGATAATTATTTCAATACATGTTTTTATTTAATAAATATTGTGAGATGAATTATGCTTATTATTTTCGGGGGCATTACAACTTGGTATCAGAGCTACCGGATTTGAATACTTTGGGATTGTGGGATGTGATTTTTATTACAATGGTTATCTTGCTAGTTTGTGCTCGAAATAAATGTGATATGCTATGTGATAACATGCTTATGTGACTAGATACGTATAGGATTTAATTTCTAAGATATTGATTCGGTTTATGAGTTTCTAGAAGTCCTGTTAGAAGAGCACTTGATGACTGCTACTTCTAATTGGAACTTTGGTAATGTCGTGGGACGATCGTTATCTAGAAAGGAAATTCGTATGTGTTTATGTGACTACGTGCTTATATGGAGTGAATTAATTATTGGTTACTACATTAAGACACGAATGAGTTAGCTTTGACACATTTGTAAATGTGCTAATCTCTTGTATTACCTTCATTAGGATGTCATGACGTGGACGTGGTAGTGGTAGGTGTGGCAGGGCTAGACGACAGGAGGTGTTGTTACCAGATGATATTCCGGCATAGGAGAAAGGGGTTAGTCAGGCCAATGTGGCCGAACCAGTTGGTCAGTTGGCCATAAGTGCTTTAGCCCATGAAATGGTAAAAGCCTTGCAGGAATCTATGGACATTCTCAAAGCTAAGAATCAAATCCAAACCCATGTTGCTAAGACATGGTCGTCTTTTTTGAAGAGGAAGTTCTTCCGGTCGAATCTGGATGAGTTCTTGGGAGATCCGAAAAAGCCACTGAAGGCGGATGAGTAGTTAGAGAACATGGTGAAGACATTCGAGATGCTTAGCATCGAGGACAATGGGCTAAGAGTGACCTTAGCATCCTTTCAACTGAAGGGAGATGTGGGTCAGTGGTGAAAGTATACGCGTGGACGCATTGGGATGACTTGGGAGGCCTTTGTCAACACCTTTTAGGACAAGTTTTTGCCTCCTACTGCTAGGGAGAAGTTGAGAAAGCAGTTTTGAAGCTCAAACAATTGAATACACTGGTTGCCGAGTTTAAGGCTTTCTTTACTAGTTTATCGGGGTTCGCACCAGAACTCGTGGAGATAGAGGAATGCCGTTGTATTGAGTTCGAGAAGAGATTGAGGACCAGACTTCTTTTTAAAGTAGCTGGGTTTATGATTAGGGATTACAGACGCCTTGTGGAGGCGACGACTTATCTTGAGATCATGGTTCAGTTGGAGGAGGAGCGGATGAGGGGCTCTAGGTAGAGGAGTCAGGAGGTTTAGAGGAAGACACGGGACAACAAGAGGCAGAGGGGTTCCACCCCACAGTAAACCCAGGGAGCACAGTCTATATCCACTTTTCCTGTACCGAGTTCTAGGCCAAATAGAGGTGGTCAAGGTGGGATCGCTTGTTTCAAGTGTGGTCAGTTGAGCCACAAGTCTTTAGTTTGACCACAGAGGAGAGGAGGGCAATAGTCTGCGCCGTCTTCGGCTCATCCTCAGACCTAGAGTCAGGGGATAGGGTAACAGCCTACCTGTTATCAATGTGGGCATTCAGGGCATGTGAGGAGGTTTTGCTCTCAGTTGGGGTGGCACATCTGGTGCGTCTGGTTCGAGGCAGACACAGAGCCATCAACCTACACCATCAGCTTAGGCCTCAGGGGCCAATTAGGGAGCCTCTTTGGCTCAACCAGTGTTTCAAACTTATGCTCTGAGGGGTGAATAGGTAGAGCAGAGACCTATGGGCCTGTGTATGCTGTTACCATGCCAGATTTGTTACCAGCATCTTCGATAGTGAGAGGTAACTTCTTGTTATGTAATTCTATTGTCAATGTGTTAATTGATACTGGTGCATCCCATTATTTCATTTTGTCTGCATTCGCATTAGCATTGGGGTTAGAAGTGGCTCAGTTTGCATCTCCACTCAAGGTAGAGTCATTTGTTAGTGGTGAGATTGTTTTGGACCAAGGGTGTCAGGGTTGTGAGATAGAGGTTGTTAGTTGCCGACTTCCTTTTACTTTTGTGTTGATTGATATGTCGAGTTTTGGTGTCATTTTAGGCGTGGATTGGTTGTTTTCTTATCGGGTTATTATAGATTCTTACCATCTAAGAGTTACGGTGTGCACCTCGAGTGGTGATTGTTTTTACTTCCTGGGGGACCGAGTTGATAGAGCCTTGTTGCCAGTGTATGATCTGTGTGGTCGGGGGCCGAGCTTAGTTTCCTTCTTGCTACATTCTTGGGTGTTGAGAATGATGTGGTCCGAATGGAGTTGCCAAGAGTAGTTTGTGAATACCCGAACGTTTTTCCTGAGGATCTTACTAGTTTACCGCCACACTGTGAGATCGGGTACTCTATTGATTTAGTGCTTGGCACGACACCTATTTTCATGGCACCGTATAGATTTGCACCACCGAGTTGAGTGAGTTGAAGATTCAACTTCAAGAATTGTTAGATAAGGGCTTTATCTGCCCTAGTATTTCACATTAGGGGAGCACCAGCTCTCTTTGCCAAGAAGGAGAATGGCACATTGCGATTTTGTATTGATTACCGGAAGCTGAACCAGGTAACTATTAAGAACAAGTACCCATTACCTCGTATAGATGACTTGTTTGACTAGTTGAAAGGGTCTTGTTACTTTTCAAGATAGACTTGAGATCGGGTTATCACCAGTTGAGAGTGAATGAGGAGGATATCCAGAAAACGCTATTCCGTACACGATATGGCCATTATGAGTTCTTAGTGATGCCTTTTGGGTTAACCAATGCATTTCTTTTAGAAAAATGTGAATATAATAAAATTACTAATTTAGTGGATTAAATTAGTTTGGTTAAAAATTTATATCGTTTATGGTTAAAAGTGTGTTATTGAGATTATATCATAACTTTTAATATAGTAGGATGGAAATGTTAATATTTTATAAGTATGAGATTTTGGAGAAAATAAGTGAGATGAAGTTGTTTGGTGTGAAACAAAGTTGAACTATGATTATTAGTTAAGTTGAGGTGATTTAGTATTGGGCTCCTAGTTTTGCTAGTTGAGTAATGTTATTATAATAATTTTGTACTTCAAATTCTTATGAAATATTTGAATTGTTCGGTGGTTGTTTTTTGTTTTGACAAGAAAAGAAAAGAATGCGATTTTAGCTCGTTTGGAGCAAATGGAAGAATTGGATTAAAACAAGAATGAGTTATCAAAACTTTTATTTATTTATTATATTCCTTGGTTTAATTTGATGGGGTTGATGTTGATAATTGGAAAGTGAACACTCATGTTATATTTTATAATTATAGTCAAGCGAAGATTTTGATATAATTGATTAAGTGTTAGAATATTCACTTATGCTTATTGAGAATTATGATTGAACTTGAAGATCCCGAGATTATACTTGCATGAGAAAAATGGGAATTTGATTCTATTTAATGTTTGGGATGAGGATGAGCTTTGGAAAGATTGTAATTACATTTCATTGATAAAGTATGTGAGTTAGAAATTGATGAAACCTTGAACTCGCTTTGGTGTTATATGTTATTGCTATTGATGAACCTATTGTTCAAAAGTTTTGGTTTTGGTAACCGGTAGTGGATTTCCATGTTGTTATTTAAATGAGATTCTTGGAAAAGTAATAAAATGTTTGATTTTGGAAGTTTGTTTTATATAAAGAATATTGTTGAATTGTCTTGAAAAGGATATTGTTGAATTGTCTTGAAAAGACTAAATTAGAAGTTGTTGATTTATATGTGGTAAATACATGAACATTGACATTATTATATTATCTCTTGAGATTGTATCATGATATTATATTGATAGAGATATGAAAATTGATCACAATGAAGCATTGTGTGGCGGAATTGAAATTGGAACTATTCTAATGCATGTTACATATTGCATTGCCATTCCATTTCATTGTTATCATGGATTTCGAATTGTAATTGAAAACTATTGTTTTGATAAATGAATTGTTTTTTGTGAAACAAGATCATTTTGATTTGTTTTGGGTAAATATGTTGGTAAGTTCGAATAGGGGTGTAGTTTGATATTGGTTAAGTTGGCCTGAGTGTCCATGGTGAAAGACAGAAAGCACGCGCGGAGGAGGTACCACGTGCCTTCCCGTGAGAGACCAATAAAGTGGGGATTTGGTAGCGCTTGATATGCCTACTTGCAGACACCAGCCTAGGGATTACCTGAGTCGTATTTACCACGTTGAAATTATATTGAAATTGTTGGATTAATGTGTTTTCAAATTGGTATTGTGCACAAGATTTTCAAAAGATGAGAAAAATATTTTGAGCATGACATGGTATATGCATTCATCTCATAAGACTGTATAAAATGTATTTGATGCTTTGTTAGATGTCATTATGAATTGTTTAACTATTTAATGCAATTGACAGTGGGGTAATTCAATAAATTGAAAATGATGTCATGTTGCCATTGAAGCATGTTTATTTATTTAAGTTAACTAGTTGTGGTTAATTAAATAAATTGGATTTAAGAGATTATGTAATAGAATCATATGGTTTCGACATGATATAACTTCATGTATATATATGAGTATCTTTGTATCCTCATATCTTCTAATGTTATAATATGAGATTATTTAGTGAGCTAGTGATTGCTCACCCCCTACATGTACATGTGTACAGGAAATGTTTTCGGATGTGAGGATCAAACAACTTGGCATGGTTATAAAGTGGTGATGAGCTGTTGTACTTTTTAATTATTTCTTTGGTTGAGTTATATACTTTGCAAAGGGCAATGCTCTCTTATTTATTATAAGCATTAGGACATTTCTCCTATTTGTTTGTAAATGACATTGTTGTATCACGAGAAAGAACATGTATATTTAATTATTCATCATTTCATCAAAGAATGAATTGTCATTTGTAAATGAATTTAATTAATGAATATTGGTAATGTTATCCGAGTAATAAAATACAGGGCGTGACATATCAAATGCACCTAAGTTGCAAATTTAACTAGTAAGTGCTAATCTCCTGCACCTTCAAGTCAAATTTATTCTTCATACACTTTACTGCATCTAGTTGAAACATGACGATACTCCTCTTGCCATCTCTGTTTCTTGCCTTATAGTTAATTGCAATTAATTCTACTATCCACAAGAATGAGAGAATAAGCTATCAATCTATGACAACTCCTAAAGTAACTTAAGCGCGAATTAGGCTAAAGAGTCTAATTCAAAACAATGCTCTCACGAGCGATACGTCAAATTCTTAGAGTCACAACTACCTTGTCGACCTTGACCTTTTCATTACTATGCTACAACTTTTGCGTTTAGTGGTAAACGTCATTCAAAAGCGTTAGCCTAGCTAAGGAATCATACAAAGAAGCACCCCATCATGTCTTACACTTAAGTGTGGAAACAGTAAGTGTCCAGATTTAGACAAGTTGGCAATGCTAATAGATTTTGCAACCACTAGGCACTAATCTTTTCACTTAGTGTTAATAGATTTTGCAGCTTCTAAGCGCTAATATTTTAACTTCAAGTGATACTTCAACGCACACTGTTATAGTGCGTGAAATTTTGCTCCATCCACTCCCATCAGTTAGGTAGAGAGCAAAACACTGAGCATACTGGTTACTTGGTTTACACTTAATAACTAACCCATTTAAACTCGCATTTCTTGGATGACGTGACTCTTGCATATTCATCCAATGATGCAACATTATTACAAGTCAAATTACTAAGTCAATCCACTCAGCTCAATAGTCTCGATCATATCTAGATCTATTGAGGACTTACTCATTTCACAACTCCAAACTCACCAATCAAAACTACTTAGCATGTCGCTAACCATAGTGCACACATCAGTTTTTATCGTGCCAAACAAGGCAACAAAACCACGACAACTTTGAGTCATGCTTCCTTACTTTGGCTCAATTAAGGTCTAACCTAAAGTCTCTAAGACTTGCCGCTTAATTAAAGAATAGGATTATATTGTTCACATTTGAACAGCTCTACTAAGTCTAGGTCAACCAAATTAACTTCCATAAGTTAAGTCGATTTAGAAGGAAAAAAAAAATGCGCATTGAGATTAATTTAATTAGCATATTATAATATAATCTTGCCGCAAAAATCTAAATTAAATAGTGACAATATTACACAAGTCGCAAGATCGAAAATCCGCTGTGCTCGTAATCATTTATTGCGCCACAAGTGACAATTATCCAAAATTTAATTTAATTCATATGCAAAACATTAGTTTTCGGGAGTAAATCTACAAAGTTTTCTCTCAACCGAACAATCTCCTACTAACTGTGGCATGCCTAAAGCATGATAAAATATTTAACTCCACATGATAACATCTTAATGTAATTCATAAAAGAAAACATGCTACAATATTTAATCATTGAATTAAAATTCACAAATATAAATAAATCATGCTATTTAAAATAACAACATACTAGAAGTTCGAATAATTTAAAAGAACTTAACATGTTGTATACAATATTTAAATAATGCCATAACATATTTCTATAATTTTTGCAATTTTCTGAAATTTTCTAGAATTACAAGTAATTAATAATTACACAAAAAATTAGAAATAAATATTACAAAATCTGGAAAAATACAAAAATTATACCAGTAAATAATATTACATAACAATAGTCTATTATAAAAATTTCAAGTACAGAATCCAAGTCATGCTCTCCTAAGAGCAATATAACGTAAAAATATTGAATTTTTCATTAATGAAAAATATTTTATTTTTCATAAAATTCTGAAACTTTAATATCTTATAGAAAATTAATTACAAGTCCAACGGTATAAGCCATGCTTCAATCATAATTATAACGAATAATTTAAAAGCAATTAACGTAGTTTTGAATTAAAACCAAACAAACAAAGCCTTAAGAGTGCCTGCATCAGCGCTTACCTAAACAGATGATGTCAGCGCACTGTAATGCTGACATCAGCGCGTAGCAATTTCAACTTCTTCTCCAATGGCTCAAATGGTTTCAACTCTCATCCAAAATTGGGGTTTAAGTTTTCTCCTCAACCATAAACCGAAATCAGGCCCATAATATACCGTTTCGAAGGTCTCAAAACAAGGATTCCAAATATATAATTTGCATAACATAAAAACAAAGCTTGTAAAACCAACATGCAGTCAAAGTTACAAAAAATTAAATATGAATCTCCATTTTTCGTAAAATTCGACCATCCGATTTTTGAAAAACTTTGCAGATATGATCTAAATAACATAGACTACAACATATATGAAATTCGGAACGATCAGAGATGGTTCGAAAAATATCAATTTTATGCACAAATCATAACTATATATATTCATGCACAAATAATACGAAAACACCTAGTAATGGCTCTGATACCAATGTAGGAAAAATAAGAAATAATAATTAGCAAAAATAAATGGATTCATGCACCTTTCATGCTCAAACCGAATCCATGGATCATGTGGGTGAATCATGTGCCTCCATTGATATCTTCGAATAATTCCCAGTAGTGGAGTAGAACTACTAGAGAACTACTCACACTATTCACTATACAAAGGCTAAATGGTTTATGGGAAGAGAGAATGTATCATTTTTGTTGTCTGAAATACAAAACCCAAGGTTTGTTTATATAGAAGAGTTAGGAGACCCACAGAATATACGTATTATCCCAGATAATATCTATCTCATATTAATAATTATCATCTAATATATTGACAATTATCCATATCAAGATTAACCCATATCAAGATTATCTCATATCTTGAAATATAATCTATCATTTTATTTGGATCTCTCCTAATCGGATCATGCCACCATGGGCGACCCAATTGGGTCCGGGTTCTAAACCCGACCTAATTTCCAACCAAAAAGAAAAAAAGAAAAAAGCAAATCTAAGATCATGGAGATCGCCATAGATCATCACAAATCTTGCTATGTCTGTCTCTCTCTGTGTGTATCTCAAATCTCTCATATCGATCTGAATAAAATGGCGTATTTCTCAGATCTAAGATCAATTCATTTTTTTATTTTTTATTTTTTTGTTTTTTGGTAGTTGTTGTTGTTGTTGTTGATGATGATGATGACAACGATGATGATGATGAACAGATAAGGTTTGGTTTGGTTTGGTATTATATATTGTTGTTGTTTTTGTTTTTTTGAAGGCGTGGGTGTGTTCTTTAGTGACGGTGGTGGTGGCAGGGCAATAATGAAGGCCCTCTCCTGAGGGGCAATTGTTGTTTCAACCATGGTAGGAAGACTCTTCATTTTTTGATCTAAACACAAATCTATGCCTGAAACAGATAAGAAGATGAGAAGTGAGAGATATACCAATAGATAGAGAGAAAAATTGAAGATTTGTAACTACTTTATTAAACAGATAAGAAAAAAAATGATGTTGTTGATGATGATGATGATGATGATTGTAACAGATAAACAAAAAAGTTGACACAAATTTTCAACATATAGGAAAATTTGAACAGGTAGGGAGAAAAATTGAACAAATAGTCACAAAATTTGAACAGATAGATATAAATTTGAACACATAAAAAAAATTGAACAAATAGATATAAATTTGATCAGATAGTCAACAAAGAGTCAAACAAATAAAAATAAAAATAAAAAAGTCAATGGGTAAAAGTGGAAACAAAATGTCTTGTAAGACTTCTCACCAAACTATTTCACAAAATGTGGACTTCTCACCAATAAAAAAAAAATTCACTGGACTTAATGTCTTACCCTCTCTTAGATTAAATTTATCACCAATTTTCTCTATTTTCTTTAACATATACAAAAAGCCATATATATAAATGATATACAAATCCATTTTCTAAACTAATTTTGTAGATCAAATGATTTGTAGATATGATTGGTTCATAATAATGTGTAAGTGATATGATTAGTTGATGATTAACGAATATATGAGAGGAGGCATTACCTTAAATATCGTAATTGATTGTCACATCATTAGACTTGAAAAATTAATCTAATTTTTAAATTTAAATAGCAATGCATGCTCATATATATATATGTATATATCAACAATCTACTACTATTTTAAAAGTATGAAGAAGATTGAGGGGTTTTCTACTTTTTATGTATCCCGAAAATACCCTCCCAAAGGTTTTTGATTTAAATCCAACCATGTATCATGCACAAAAGTCATGAAGAGTCCTATATAAATTAACTGTCTTTTTTCGTCTTAACATTAACATTTATTTGTTTATTTAATACTTAAAATCGATCAATTTTCTATTCCTCTCCTTCCAAAAGTTCTATAACAAACATGTCTTCCTATTTTTTGAATTGATGATTGAATTATAAAATTTTTCTTATTTCCTCTATCTACTTCCATATTGTTGTACATATTATTTACAATTGTCCATCATAGATTGGACCGCTGTGAATATTTTGGGTTGAATCTTAGAGTTGAATTCATTTGTTCAAATCTATACAAAAATGTTGTGAATATTTTGGGTTAAATTTTAGAGTTCTATGCATCTATATATTCGAATCTACATAGAGGGAGACACATCCGATTTCGTACTACATCTCAACAATTCACAGGTTATTTCTATACACTTTGTCTTTGTTTAGATTTTTAGAATTGCATTATTTTGCATGGTATTTTAATAATCCACGTATGCTGTCAAAATTCTAAATAGTAACTAGACTTTTCATATGTAGAATTAGAACAAATCTAAATCACACATTGACAAATATAAATAAAAGTTTTGGAAGTGTCTTTTAACTTCACTTAAACCTTATTTAACTTTCAATTTCAATTTATGAGGACTCGATCTGTTTGAATTGTATTTCACTTTAATTTCATCAATTCATTATCATATTGTAGAGATTGAAATTGCGCTAAACCATCAAATTCTGGTTCATTTGAAACTTTAACGGAAAGGTATTTTTTTAATTTTACTTTGTGTTGAAGATAGTTATAGTTGGATTGTTTTTCTTTGGGTTAAGATTATTATAATTTAAAAATAAAAAAATAAAAAACCTAGGTTTCTTAAAATTTCTTATTAAGTTATAACTCTATCTTAAAATTTTTATTTTAAAATAAATGAATTTTGTTCAACAAGTGGTATACATTATTTTGTTTATGATTCCAGAAGCCTTGTGGATTTGTTTTTGGAAGTGTTTTCAATTTCTTTCTATTTTATAACAATAAGTCGAGTGATTCTATTTGAACTCAAATAAAAACTTAGTATGCCTAATTAAAATTTAAAATTTTAAATCCTATTATATCCTAATATAAATTTACTAATAAGAGCAATACATATTAAATCCTAAAATAAAATATTGTGTGTGTTTGGTTTGAATTTTTTGAATTAAGTTTTTTGAAAATTGAGTTTTTTGTTTTTCTCGTCTTTTTTTTTTTTAGTGAATATTTTTAAAATTTTAAGTATTTTTTTACTTTTTTAGATGCACCTTACTTAAATGTATCTAAAAAGTAAAAAAAATTGTGAAATTTTTTTTTTTTAAATTAATAATTAATAAAAATACAAAAAATATACTGAATTCTCATTTATTTATTTATTTATTTATTTATTTATTTATTTATTATATTTTTGGTATTTAGTGAATTTTTAAAAGATTTTTTTCACAAAAATTATACTTTTTATGTGTATTTATGTTAGGTGTGTCTAAAAATTAAAAAAAAAATCTTAAAATATTTTTTTTAAAAAAATTAGTAAAAACAAAAAAATACGGAAAACAAAAAGTAGAATTTTCTGATTTTGGAAAACCAAAAACAAGCAAGCTAATTATTTTTTTTCTTATGATACCCCCAAACTACTTATACGTATTGTTCATATTCAAGTTTCTTCATCTTTTTGTCTAAGTTTCAATTATTTTCTCATCTTCTTCCTTACCAAAAACAACAACACAAACAACAACCACTACAAGAAGCTTTTGGCAAACTGTATAATAAAAGAAGGAGCAAACAGATAGCGAGTAATAAATCTCAAATGAATAACTGTAATAAGAAATTGATTTAAAGGATTTTGAAAAGATTTTTAAAGTGGTGTAATTTGGGATTTGGATGTACATTGAAGAATAATTTGGGAAAAAGTATAAGGTGTATTGAGAGTAAATTATAACTCTAAATAATTTAATAGAAGTGTATTGTAAAATTGGGCGTACTTAATGATTTTTTGGGTACAAATAGAATTATCCTAATAAGTCTAAATGCACAAAGTACCAAATACAGAATCAGATAAAGATGTCTTACAAGGAGTGAAACCTACATAATGTGAAACTTTAGATACAAAGCTCGGTCCGGTGTGAAGTTTGTCATATTTTTCAAAATTCCTAAATTTTTAGGGTAAACTATCAATAGGTTCTAATAGTTGGACTTAATATTCATCAAGTCTTATTGAAAATAAGTCCTAATAAAATTGTCGCTAAAAATAATTTCTTGTGACAATTTTTGCATGTCGTTAAAAATTGACCATTAGTGACCTTTTTTTTGTCATTATTTTTATAAATTGTCACCAAAACTTATAATTAGTGATGTTTTTCTGTAACGAATTTTTTCAAATTGTCATTGAAAATTAAAAATTAGTAACATTTTTTTGTGACGATTTTTTTAAAACGGTCACTAAAACTTATAATTAGTGACATTTTATGTAACAAAATTTTCAAACTGTTACTGAAAATTAACAATGAGTAACGTTTTTTAGTAGTGTTTGATAAAAAAAACCATTAATTCTCACAGGCCTATTAGACAATAAGTATACCTATTAGGATCTACATATAAGTCTCCAAAATTTTTATTGTGTAATGGTTTTAAATTGTGATAATTTCTTCAGTTTTTTTTTTTTGTACATATTTTTTTTTAATCAATTAATAAAAAAAAATCCCCATTTACATTTGACTGGTTGATTTAATGTCTATGGCACGCAACCTTATATTGTGTTTAGACATACATTTTTAAATATTTATGTCCAAATTCCATGCAGTTTATGCCTATATTTTAATTATGCAATGTAGACAACTGCACATAAGTTAATTCACACCTTAATTTATATTTTTTTTACTTTGCCTAACTTTAATTTCATTTTCAAATGACATATGTAGATAGTATCCCGCAGAAGTTGATATCAAATTTTCTCAAAAATTTGCTTAAATCCATGAACACTACCTACTACAGTTGGGAAAAAAATGGATTGGACGAAAATAGTCACGTGTGTTGCACTTTGCTTCAACTAGCTTTAAATAAATAAGTAAAAAAAAGTAATCAATTTAATTAGGATTACGATGATAGACTTACCAAAATCCAATGGTGGAGATCTAGAACAAAATCCAATGGTAGAGATCTAGACCAAAATCCAATGGCCGAGGTATCACCGAAGTACCAGCCGAGGTGCCACGTGTCCTGATCATGACGCCGAAATCATCTCGGCTAGGCCGAGGTTATCTGTGAAGATACCGGAATCCGGATAAGCTGATAAGGGACAAGAGTCCTAGAATGAGAGAGGACTTCAGTTTGGATAAAGATAAGACTCTTAGAGAGTTTATCTCAATCCTCCTAGGAGTCCAAGATTAGCAGTAATCCTAAGTCCATTGAAGCTAGGCTTCTATTGGGACTAGGTTTGTATTGGTTATAAAACAGAGATACCCTCATGGGTCTAAGGTATGCTTTTTATGCTCTGAATAGTGAGTTAAGCACTTTTACTATCTTTGAGAGATAACTGACTTGATCGTCGGAGTGCTCTCGGGTAGACGAGCCACCGTTGGAATCTCTTCTTTCTGTGACAGGTTGTTCGGGCTTAATCTATTCTGCCAGTGTTCTCCATCTGAGTGCTTGATTGGCAGTGTGGTTTGAAATTGACACACACAATTTGGCGCCGTCTGTGGGAAAGAAAGGAGAATAGATGGCCAACGACGGACAGAAAGAGAAGGTTGAGGACGACACCCCTACTGAGAGTGGGAAACATATGACCTTGACATCGAAGAATACAATTGCAACGAAGAGACTCGTGATAAGAATCACGGAGGAAAGGACGTTGGCCAAAAGGGCGGCGTACTGAAGAAATCGGACCAGAGCGGGTATTATAACGAGGACAACCTTTAGGTATGGAAAGATAGATGCCTGCGGAGGGACAACGAGATGAAGGGAATGGTGGACAAATTGGCGGACCTGCAAACGGTCGTCAATTTCATGATGCAGAACAACGTCATGTAGCCACCATTCCCGCTACAAGATACGCCGATTCCAACAGCCAAGAAAGGTGCCCAAAAAGGGGGGGTAGAAAACGGTTCATGCAGTCCCTCAGCATGGCGGGACCAGGGGCATTCTCACCGGCCTTCGCGGGAGGTCGGGCATGGAGAATCCCAGAAGACACGTCGAACAAAAGAAACCTGCACCAAAGAACATCGGGATGTTCAGGAGAAGGAACTCTGTTTCAACACGACCAATGGAGGGAGGTCCAAAAGGACTCACAATGACACTAGAAATAGTGCACCAAAGAGGATTGGAGAATGATGCTTAGGAGTTGGAATTTACAAGTTAAGGTTGGTTTAACACTTGTTGAAATTTTAAGAAAAATTTACAAGTTGAAGTTAAACCGATGTCATGTTTAACACTTGTTGAAATTTTAAGAAAAATTTACAAATTGAAGTTAAACTCGAGGACATGTTTAACACTTGTTGAAATTTTAAAAATTTACAAGTTGAAGTTAAACCGAGGTCATGTTTACACTTGTTAAAATTTTAAGAAAAATTTACAAGTTGAAGTTAAACCGATGACATGTTTAACACTTGTTGAAATTTTAAAAATTTACAAGTTGAAGTTAAACTGAGGTCATATTTAACACTTGTTGAAATTTTAAGGAAAATTTACAAGTTGAAGTTAAACCGAGGACATGTTTAACACTTATTGAAATTTTAAAAATTTACAAGTTGAAGTTAAACAGAGGTCATGTTTAACACTTGTTGAAATTTTAAGAAAAATTTACAAGTTGAAGTTAAACCGAGGTCATATTTAACACTTGTTGAAATTTTAAGAAAAATTTACAAGCTGAAGTTAAACCGGGGTCATGATTAAAGAAATGAATGATATAGGTTCCATCACCTCAGGATGCCGAGGTAATAGAACCTAGGGGGCAGTTGTGAGGACATAATTTTTGAATGACAACACGTGGCCGAGGTGTCACCGAAGTGCCAGCCGAGGTGCCACGTGTCTTGGTCATGACGCCGAGATCATCTCGGCTAGGCCGAGGTTATCTGCGAAGATACCAGAATCCGGGATAAGCGGATAAGAGACAAGAGTCCTAGAATGAAAGAGGACTTCAGTTTGGGTAAAGATAAGACTCTTAGAGAGTTTATCCCAATCCTCCTGGGAGTCCAAGATTAGCAGTAATCCTAAGCCCATTGAAGCTAGGCTTTTATTGGGACTAGGTTTGTGTTGGTTATAAAAGAGAGGCACCCTCATGGGTCGAAGGTATGCTTTTTATGTTCTGAATAGTGAGTTAAGCACTTTTGCTATCTTTGAGAGATAACTGACTTGATCGTCGGAGTGCCCCCGGGTGGACGAGCCACCGCCGGAATCTCTTCTTTCTGTGACAGGTTGTTCGGGCTTAATTTATTCTGCCAGTGTTCTCCAGCTGAGTGCTTGATTGGCAGTGTGGTCGGAAATTGACACACATAATATATATATCTAGAATCTTCACCGTCCATGGCAAAACAAATTAAAAGGCCTTTGGGCCGTTTGTTTTAGGAGATAGAGGAAGGGATTGAACTAAGATAGATGTGAGACCTATTATAATAGTGTTTGTTTGCAAAATAAGAAAGGGGATTCATAGTCCCTTAGGACTATGATAGGTCATGGAGGAGAGGATTATCAAGGGCCTCCAAGAGTTGGGTTTCAAAACAAGTAAGGGGATTAACTTGGAAAAAGATTATTTTACTCGTATTGTGTGTTGGTATATGCCAAAAAAAAATATTAGATTCTTTCTCTTTTCATATTTTCAATTTGTCATTTGTGGATTTTGATGGTTATTAGATTTCTATCAATCTTTATATATATAACACACCTATTTCTCAATCTTTAGATTTCTCTCAATCCAATAACCAATTCAAACATAACAATTATAATCAAGTTCAACAAATTGTTCTTTCCAAAATCAAAATAGCAAGAAGATAAGGAGTCGAGAAGACAAGGTGTGAAAGGAGTGAATGACTTTTGCCTGAGTTCAATCTTTGGAAGTAGGAACAAAATGTTGAAAATGAAGGGGTGTTGTGGGTGGTATAGAAAATTATGTTTCATGGGTTTATTTAGTTATGCATATTTAGATATCTGTACTATTATATTAAATGACCCTCTATTTTAGTTTTTTAAAATTTTTGCCATGTGGCATTTAGATAACCAAAAAAAAAAACTACTTTACAATAACTACTCTAAAATAACTTCCTACTAAACCACATTTTGCAAATAACTACAATTTTACAATAACTTCTTCCCTTCTCCAATAATTTACTTTTATCACTTTTCTTTTTAACTTTTTTGCTTTCTTCCTCTCTTTCTACAAGGAAATTATTCAATACTTCCGAAGCATCACGTGTCCATACTCCAAACCAATCACCAATTAGTTAACCCCATGTTGTTCCCCCTTCCAAAACACTCTCTTCTGAAATCCAACTCCTACAATTAAGCTGACGTCATGGATATGTGGAAGCATAGGGTAGACACCCCGACCAAGTTAGAATACTTTAGGCGGGAGTTTTCCATCCCTACCGACATCCACCTCAGGTTGGTAGGGGAGGAGGATTCCATTATGCCCGATGTGAACCTCATGCCTTTCCTAGTAGTGGCCTTTATCAAGTGTGGACTTCGGTTTCCACTTGACACCTTTTTTCCGTGAGATACTCCATTACTATAAGTTGAACCCAATGCAGCTTGCTATCAATTCCTACCGAGTCATTAATGGTATAATAGCCTTAGTCAAATAGGAGAATGCTAGGGTTATCTTAGCCGACATCCAATACTGCTACACTATGTGTCACCTGAAATCGGAAAAAGGCCACATTTATTACCTCAAGCCAAGGTCCACTGAGTACAAGTTCTTTGCCGACCTCCCAGACTCAAACAAGGGTGCTGGAGACGATTACTTTATCGTCTCGGGCAACTGGGAGTTTCAGCCAAACGATGACCTCCACCTTTATCCCCTAAGCCGAACAGTTTTCAGGGAAGGAGATGGTAAGGGCCAAGTACCACTTTTTCTTGCTCTCTTTTTTGAAGTTTTCAATACTTTGTTCTAACGTCTATGCTCTTCTTTTTTGCAGTTCTTCCCCAGCCACCAAATGGCTTTCGCAGGTCTTTCTTTCCCAGTAAGGACTTGAAGAAGCTTTTGGATTTGCCAGTCCACAAGCGGAGAGCCCCTCTGCTGCTCAATTTCATTCCTACTTACAAGTCAGTTTTTCCCGACGTTCCAAAGAAGAAGAAGAAGAGTCAGTCTCCTCCGTCCACCACTACTCCTTCCATCACTTCAACATCTCGGCCAGCTCAAGGATCGACCTCTGATCCAGCAGAGCAGCCGTCAACCTCGGCCCCATATCTGATCCCACCATCTCAACGTCAACGCCGCCGTAAAACTGCAATTTTTGCCGAGATGGGTCGCAAGAAAGTAGTTGCTAAAGACCTCTTGGCCGACGTCCCATCCTCTGTCGACGCTCACACAGCACCAACTCAGCCTCCAAAGCCAAAACAAAAAAGGCTGAAGAAGGCTCAGCCAAAGGCAACGGTGACTCAAGTTGACACTGAGGACACCTTGCCGATTTCAAAATTGGCTAAGAGTGATAAGACCCAGTCTGCTGCCGAGAAAAGGCCCGCCGAGGCCCAACCATCCGATTCTACTAGATCAAAGAGGCCAAGGTCATCCTCTGCGACCACCTCGGGGTCGTTAAAACGTGATTCTCCCTGGGCCCCGCCGATTACAATCGACGACAAGCCGGTTAGGGCTGGTGATAACGCCAACAACATTAAGGTCGGCATTGCCCTTTCCATCGCCTTGCAGTTGCCTGAAGATCTTAAGCATAATGCTCAGATGAGCAAATACGAAAATTTTGCTCTGATGCTGCAGCATTCTGTTCAAGTAAGTTCTATTTACTTGGTATTTTTCTTTCTTTTTCTTTTGTACACTTAGAGAGTTTTCTAATAACTTCTGCTTTGTTCATTTTTCTTCAGGCTATCCAGCACGCCCACTCCTTCTCAATGCAAGCTTTTGAGGTGAAGAAGGAGTTGGCCGACAAAATCAGGGAGGTCGCCGCCCTACAAAAGTCCCTCAACAGGGCCAAGAACAAGATGAAGACCTTGGCAGATCAAGCCAAGGCAGCTATAAAAGCTCAAGAGGCGACTGAGGAGAAAGTTGACGCTGCAGAGGCCATTGCCAAGGTCCTCATAGCTGAAAAGAAAGAGGCCGAGGCAAAAATGGTCGAGGCCCAAAAATAACTCCAAGATGCCCTGGCCACAAAGGAGGCCGAGATCAAGGCTGCCGATGAGAGGGCATACGCAGAGGGGGCGGTCGACGTCAAGGAGGATTATAAAAAACAAGTGAAGCAGGCATACAACAAGGGTTTCACCCTTGGTTGGATGGCTGCTCTAAAAAAACTTGACGTCTCCGAGGACTCCCCTCTTAAGAAAGCCGATGTCCCACCCCTGCCATTCCCCCCTACTCCAAGCCAATTCGAAGACGATTCTGAGTTTGAGGAGGAAGCTTTGGTAAGGAAGTCGAAGGAAGCTGCTGGGGCCAAGTCCCCTACTCCAAATGAGCAAGTCCTAGACTTGACTCAGGATAAGGAGGGTGAGGAGGTTCCCAAAGAGGCTACTCCTGAGAAGGCAACATCGAACGTGCCTGTAGCCGACAAGAGCCTCGACCAAACCTTTCAAGAAATAGATGTCGAGCTCGTGGTTGAGAAAGCCGCCAAGGTGTCTTCTCAACAGTCTTCCGAACTCCAGACCCAACCGCCTCAAGACCCCGAAGAGTCTTAGTTTTTGATGCTTCTCTTTTTTCTGTACTTTGTACTTTGTTTCCTTCTTTCTTTGAAACAATGTAAGCGCTTTATTTGGCCGAGATGCCATCTTTTGAATGTAAATACAATTTCTTCTTTTGAATGCTTGTATGTTTGTCTTTCCTTTACTGCTCTTGTATGACTCTTATACTTAGAGTATTTTGCATATCTTCGATGTACACCTTAACTGTGTAATCTTCTCGGGGTGCAATACCTCGGTTATACCCACCGACGGTTTACATTGGCAAGTACATAAGTACTTATTTTAATACAACCTTTAACTTGTAAAATTTTTTCACAAATTTCAACAAGTGTTAAACATGATCTCGGTTTAACTTCAACTTGTAAATTTTTTGCAAATTTCAACAAGTGTTAAACATGATCTCGGTTTAACTTCAACTTGTAAATTTTTCACAAATTTCAACAAGTGTTAAACATGATCTCAGTTTAATTTCAACTTGTAAATTTTTCACAAATTTCAACAAGTGTTAGACTGATTTAGCTTGTATATTCTAGGAACCATTTTCCAACTTTCTGCCCCCTAATGTGAACTTAAGTTCCACTTGGGTTCTCATTATGCATGTGTTCCAGAAACATCATCAACTATCTCATCAGTCACAAGTGTGAAAAATCAAGCTAAAACTTTATTTATTACTTCGGCTAATAACAAAGAACAAGAAAGTCTAATGGTAAAAAAATTTCAGATTGCAAGTATTCCAGGGCCTTGGCAACTCTTTGCCTTCATTATCTTCAAGCCGATATGCCCCATTGCCCAATACCGAGATAATTCTATAAGGTCCCTCCCAATTCGGGCCAAGCTTGCCCTCTCTGGGATCCTTCTTGTTGCCGACGACTTTTCTCAAGACGTGGTCACCGACTTGAAACTCCCTTGGGTTGACCTTCTTATTATAAGCCTTGACAAGCTGCTGCTGGTATGCTGCTAGCTATATTGCAGCTCTCTTCATTTTTTCTTTTAGTAGATCCAGATCTCGGGCTAATAATACATCATTAGTCCCATTCTCTACTCCCTGGGTTCTGATCCCTAGGATTCCGACTCCTAGAGGAATGACTGCTTCTGTGCCATAAGCCATGGCAAATGGGGATTCCCCAGTTGATCTTCTCGGCGTAGTCCGATATGCCCAGAGTACACTTGGCAGTTCATCCATCCACTTTCCCTTTACTGCTTGCAGCCTCTTCTTAACCCCATCCAATATGACTTTGTTGGATGCTTCTACTTGTCCATTGATTTGAGGAAAACTTGGGGTGGAAAATAATTCTTGATTTTGAACTTTGCAAAGAAACTCTTGATTAGCTTACTGTCAAACTGTGTTCCATTGTTTGCAACTAGTGCTCTTGGGATCCCAAACCTGGTGATGATATTTTTCCATATGAAGTTCTTCACATCCACGTCTCGAATCTTGGCAAGGGGTTCAACTTCTATCAACTTGGTGAAGTAATCTGTTGCTACCAGCAGGTACTTCCTTTGCCCAGTTGCTTGGGGCAGTTTTCCAACAAGATCCATGCCCTATTGGGCGAACGGCCAAGGACTAGATACTGGGTTCAGGTCTGCTGCTAGTTGGTATATCAGAGGTGCAAACCTTTGGCACTTTTCACACTTCTTGACATAGGCTTCTGCATCTTTCTGCATGTAGGGCCACCAATACCCCTGGGTAATGGCCCTATGAGCAAGTGATCTTCCCCCAACGTGGCTTCCACATATTCCTTCATGTATTTCGTACAAAAAGTCTCCAACTTATGAAGGATGTACAGATCTTAAAAGGGGTCCAGTGAAGGATCTTCTGTAGAGATGTCCCTCTGCTGTCAAACTGAATCTTGCCGATTTTAATCTGATCTTGTGTGCTTCTTTGTGATCATCAGAGAGTTTTCCTTCTTTCAGGAATGTTATTATTGCGTCCATCCAGCTTGGTCCCATGTCCACATACATTGCTTCACACTCTGTGGTCAGTGGTTCGATGCTCGGGCCCGACAAGTAGTCGACCATTATCATCCTTGCCTTTCCAGGTTGTATTGCACTAACCAGGTTGGCCAGGGCATCGGCATGACTGTTATCATCTCGGCTAACCTGCTGTAGTCGGCAATTCTGAAACAAGGCCACCAACCTGCCTACTTCCTTTGCGTATGCCGACATACGTTCATCTCAGGTTACGAACTCGCCTGTTGTCTGGTTAACTATAAGTTGAGAGTCACAGAAGACTATCACCTCATCTGCTTCTACTGCTACTGCCAGTTTCAGTCCTGTAATCAGTGCTTCATATTCTGCTTCATTGTTTGAGGCTTTGAACCCCAAACGAATGGATTGTTCTAGTATCTATCCATCTGCAGATACCAGTACTACTCCTGCCCCTGCTCCTTATCGGTTTGAACTCCCATCAACAAACAGTCGAAAGGAGTCGCCGATGTAAATGCTACAAGGCCTGAGTTTTTCTTCTTTCCTTTGTTCTGTTGTTTTCGACTGGACTCCTCTTTGCTCGCTTGGACATCGTTCACCTCGGCTCAACGGAGCCTGATGTGAGATGGCTCCTGGAGTGAATTCAGCCACAAAGTCGGCCAAAACTTGGCCTTTGATTATTGTTCTGAATCTATATTCCAAGTCATACTGGCCCAAGGCCACTGCCCACTTGGCTATTCTATCTGTCAAATCTCTCTGCTGTAACAGGGACTTTAATGGATGTTCGGTTAGCACCACAATTTTGTGGGCTTGAAAGTAATGGTTTAGCTTCTTTGAAGCTATTACTAAGGCCAGTGTTAACTTCTCCAAGGGTAAATACCTGGTTTCTGCATTAGCCAGGGTTTTTCTTACATAGTAGACAGCCCTTTGCTCCCCTTTTCTTCTCAGATTACCACTGCACTTACCGCGTGCTCCGAAACTGCTAAGTACAGGAACAACTCATGTCCGGGTTCTGGATTTGAGAGAACTGGAGCCGTGGTCAAATACTTCTTCAAGTTGGCCAAGGCGACTTCGCATTCTTCTATCCATAAGAAGTCTGTGGCTTTCTTCACTAAGTTGAAGAAGGGTTTGCATTTGTCAGAACTTCTGCTTATGAACCTATTCAGGGCTGCAGCCTTTTCAATCAACATCTGTACTTGCTTCGCCGATGTTGGGCTTTTCAGTTCTAGGATGGCCTTAATCTGATCTGGGCTGGCCTCAATGCCCCTTTTGGTCACCAAGTATCCCAAGAACTTTCCAGATCCAACTTCAAATGCACACTTCGATGCATTGAGTCGGAGCCAATATGTCTTAAGGATATCAAAGACTGTTTTTAGGTCAGCCAGATGACCTTCAGGTTCCTTGGTCTTCACGACTATGTCATCGATATAAACTTCCACCGTTTTACCAATTAGATGTCTGAACATCTTGGTTACTAATCTCTAGTAAGTTGCTCCTGCATTTTTCAACCCAAAAGGCATCACTCTGTAGTAATACAGCCCTTTTGTGGTGATAAACGCAGTCTTCTCCTCATCTGGCAGGTACATAGCTATCTGATGGTACCCCCTGTAGGCGTCCAAGAAGCTCAACCTTTTATGCCCTGAAGTGGCATCCACCAGTTGGTCCATCTTGGGTAGTGGGAAACTGTCTTTGGGACAAGCCTTATTTAGGCTGGTAAAGTCCATGCAGACCCTCCATTTACCATTCTTTTTCTTCACCACCACTGTATTTGATAACCACGTCGGGTAATTTACCTCGCGAATGGCTTTGGCCTCCAGAAGTCTGTCTACTTCCTCTTCCATTGCCTCAACATGCATCAACGTCGGTCTTCTTGCTCGTTGGATTACGGGTTTGGGCAACCTGTCTATGTTCAGTTTGTGGCAAGTGACCTCGGGGTCGATGCTAGGCATTTCGTAAGGCGTCTAGGCAAATACCTCAATGTTTGCTCTTAAGAACGTCTCCAGTTCTTTTTCCTCTTCTTCGGCTAAGCCCGAGCTGAGAAGAAAGAAGCGGTCTTCATCCCCCTGCTGGACGAGGATTTTCTTTAGGGCTTCTTCACTCTTCTCGGCTGGCTCCTTGCCGACATCCTCTAGGACTTCCACGTCCTCGTCTTTGATCTCTGCCCTTTCTGGTTCTCGTATGCTGCAGGTGGATTTCATTGCTGCCATGGAGTAGTTTTTTGCCTGCAGCTGATCCTCTCTGACCTCCTCTATCCCATGCTCTGTTGGGAACCGCAATAGCTGATACAGTGTTGAGGGTACAGCCCCTAATGCATGCAGCCATGGCCTCCCCAGTATAGCATTGTAGGGGGATGGTGTGTCGATTATGGTGAATTTTGTCTTCACCCTCTTAGTGCCAACCTGCACCTCTAGGCTTGTTGCTCCCAGTGGCCACGTCGGCATTCCATTGAACCCGACCATTAGGCTGTTGGACTGCTCCATATCGTCTGGGTGAAGGCCACGCTCCTTGTAACACTTGACATACATGATGTCACAAGAGCTGCCTTGGTCGATTAGGATGCGCTTTACTTGGCACTCCCCAACCTGGAAGGATACTACCAAGGCATCGTTGTGCGGATGTTGGACCATCTCCAGGTCGGCTTCAGTAAAGGACACCATTGGTCCCTGGCACTCCTCAGCCCGAGTCTTTTCTGTCGGACCTGGTACACGTGCTGCAAGTGCTTTACCTTCTGGGTCTCCCCCCGAATTTCATTTTCGTTGACCTTCGAGTGAATTACATTAATCACCCGAGGTCCGCCTTCCTGCGGTTACTGTGCTGGGGGAGGTGGAGTTGCTGATGCCTGAGGCAGTCTTGCCTACTCTTCCCTCGTCCTGGCCTCATCTACAAGGTCCCTCAAATGGCCTTGCCTTACCAGGTCTTCTAGGTGTGACTTCAGGGCTCTGCAACCCTGGGTCAGATGCCCATCTTCATTATGGTAAACACAATGCTTACCAAGGCTTTTTCCCATAAACTCTCCTGGTACCCTCACTGGTGCTCTAAAATAGGGTTGGGTTCGAATTTTATCCAGGACTTTGTGAATGGGGATTCAGAATACTGTTGTAACTGCCTGTGCAGCCCTCAGTCCTATCTCTTGCTTGTTGGATCCGTTGCTACCTCGACCTCGCTTCGGCAAACCGTTAGCTTTCTCTTGCTTTGTCGCCTTAGTCCCTGGCTTGTCTTCCTTGGCTCTGGCATATTTCTCAATTCTGGCCATGAGCTATTCCATGCTTTTTGGCAATGTCTTTGCCAATGACTTTTGTAGGGGACAATCATTTTTTAGGCCGTTCTTGAAAGACACGACCGCCACCTCTTAGTTGCACTCGAGTATTCGGTTGAACACCTCATAATACCTCTTTACGTAGGCCCTAAGGCCTTCATCCTCACTGATTCTCAGAGCCATCAAGGCGTCTACCCTTAATGGCTGTAGTTTGTTTGTCACGAACCTGGCCACGAACATCTCGGCCAGGCCTTTCCAACTCTTCACACTTCCTTTTGGCAATTTGTGAAACCAATCCGATGCAATTTCCCCGAAGGATGACGGGAACACCTTGCAAAGCAACGGCTCGTTCCCAATGTATAATGCCATCGAGTTCAGGTATAAACCGACGTAAAAGTTGGGGTCCGACTTACCGTCGTATATCTGGAACCTCGGCATATTGAATCTCTTCGGGGCCTCAAATTTGTCCAACTCCACCGAGAATGGTGTTCTCGGCTTAACAGGGGAAGTTACCTCGGCATTTTGTTGCTTCCTCTTGAGGTAATCTCTCAAGTCCTCTTTGGTCCGCCCAGGAGCTCGGCTATCTCCCGATTTCAGTCTTTTAGGTGCACTACTCTCAGCTTCGTTGTGAGCCCTTTTCGACCTTTCTCCATTAGTTACGTCGAAGCACAACTCCTGTCTTTGAACATGCCGATGTTCTCTAGGGTTTGCCTCCTTGGTGCGATGTGTCCTTCGAGATTCTTTCCTTTTCGACTCTCCTGGCCCGACCACCCTTGAAAGCCGGTGAGAATGTTTTTCGCTCCTGACGTGCTGGAGAGCTACAGGGATTGTTTTTTGCCCTCCCTTCTGGGCATTGACCGCTGGAATCGGCATGTCCTGCAGCAGGAACGGTGGCTGCATGACGTTGTTTTGCATCATGAAATTGACGACCGATTGCAGGTCTGCCAATTTGTCCGCCATCCCCTTCATCTCTTCGTCCCTTCGTAGGCATCTGTCTTTCCACACCTGAAGGGAATCCTCATTATAATACCCGCTTTGGTCCGTTTTCTTTGGTACGTCACCTTCCTAGCCGATGTCTTTTCTCCCGTGATTCTAATCACAAGTTTTTTCGTTACAGTTGTCTTCTTCGACGTCAAGGTCAATAGGTCTCCCACTCCCAGTAGGAGTGTTATCCCCAATCTTCTCTTTCTGTCGTTGGCCATCTATTCTCCTTTTCTTCCCACAGATGGTGCCAAATTGTACGAGTGAATTTCTAACCACACTGCCAACTCAATATTCAGCTGGAGAGCACTGGTAGATTAGATGGTGCCTGATTGACCTGCAACAGAAAAAAGAGATTCCGACGGTGGTTCGTCCACTCAGAGGCACTTCGATGATCAAGCTAAACTCACTGTTCAGAATATAAATTGTGTACCTTAGACCCATTGGGGGTGCCTCTTTTATAGCCAACTCAATCCTTGTCCCAATAGAAGCCTAACTTCAATGGACTTTAGCTCAATACTTATCTTGGACTCTCCAATAGATAAATATAAACTCCCTAAAAGCTTTATCCTTATCCGGGCTGAGGCCTTTCCCCATCCTAGGACTCTTATCCCTTATCCGCTTATCTCGGACTCCGATATCTTCGAAGATAACCTCGACCTAGCTGAGATCACCTCGGCGTCATGACCAGGACATGTGGCACCTCGGCGGTCACCTTGGCCATGTGTTGGTGCTCAGAAAATATATTCCCACAATAGAATTAGATTATTCGCAGATACGATTAAAAGCTTACGAGTTTGAATCTCAACCGATGAATCATTTGTTAAAATTTAATATTATTATGTTTAAATTATGGATTTTGGTAGTTGTAGACACCCCATTTTTGACCGACCTTAAGACTCAGACGTCACCGATTGAGCGCTCGGTGATGTTGCATACTGTGCTTGTTCTGAAGTCTCAGAGTCGCGGCCGCGCGCCCTGCCTCCGGACTTCCGAACCCTCTTCTCTACCTTGTCTCGGTTTGCGAACCAGGCTCGGTTTTCTCTGTTTTCTTTCCTGAGGGAAGGGAGTGGTCCCGTAGATTATCTCTCGGTGGCCGTGAGCTACTTTTCGTGGCCGTAGGCCATTTTGCCCATTTCGGAGCCCGGTTCCCGGTTTTCGGGACCGTTAGGCCGTGTGCCTCGGCTCGGGACCGCCCAACCATCTCCGAGTTCTCCGGTTTTTGGCATGTGCCTCTGTTTTAATATTCCGAGGATCACTGGGGTCTCAGAAACCCACTTCGCAGCCAAGCTGCACCACTTCCGGTGCCCGGCAGCCCATTTTTGGGACCCCGAACCGCGCGGTTTTGGTCCCGAGCATTCATTTCGCATCAGTCTTCTCTGGTTTTTGGCGGAGACCTCTGTTTTACTGTTCTGAGGAACACTGGGGCCCCCGATGCCCACTTCGCAGCCGAACACCACTTCCGGTGCCCGGCGACCTTTTTTCGGGACCCCGAACTGCGCGGTTTTGGTCCCGAGCATTCATTTCGCATCCGCTTTCTCCGATTTTTGGCAGGTACCTCTGTTTTGTCATTCCGAGGGACACTGGGGTCGCAGATACCCACTTCGCTGCTGAACACCACTTCCGGCATCAGATGCTCATTTTCGGGATCCCGAATTGCTCGGTTTTGGTCCCGAGCATTCATTTCTCATTAGTTTTTGTTCAAACTTGGCAGGTACCTCTGTTTCAACATCAGGAAGATCACTGGGGGGTGAGAAGCCAGCAATTATCCCAGATAGCCAGTTTCGCTCCTCCGGAGCCCGTTTTTCTCACTTCCGGGCCAATGTTGAACACCCTGGGGGTATTTTCTTCCAACCAAAGTTACATATTTGTGATGAGGGAACATGGGAGGACCCTAAAAACTACTGGTCGGCCAGAAAATTTGAGTTTCATTTTTGAGCCTCTCCTTCAAGCTCTATGTTGTGGCTCCTGCTTCAGTGTTGCCAATTTCCAACCCTAGAACCTTGTTCTACACATCTTGGAGGACCCTAAAAGTTGGTGGTCGGCCAGCAATTGTTGATTTCATTTTTGAGCCTCTCCTTCAAGCTCTATGTTGTGGCTCCTGCTTCAGTGTTGCCAATTTCCAACCCTAGAACCTTGTTCTACACACATGGGAGGACACCAAAAAGTGGTGGTCGGCCACTAATTCAAAACTTCATTTTTTCACCTGGCTGCCCGGCCATGTAGGGTGGCTGGCCGGCCATGGGGGGTGGCTGGCCGGCCACCTTGCAAAAAAATACCTGGCCGGCCAGATTCTTGCTTTCCAGCCTGTCCCAGCTGTCCGGATATCTTCCAACATATCCCGGGGCATCCGGGGGATATTTCGGGAGGGAAAGATTGGGTGCTTTCCCTCCCCTTTTACACCCTATTTCTTGTCTATTTGAAGGGCCCTCCTTCCCCTTTGCTTAGGTTAGAAAAAATGGCTTCAAGAGCTCCATAGCAAAAAACCTAATTTTCATAGCCAAAAGCTCCAAAATTTCTTCAAGTGTTGCTTGATTCCTTCACCAACACCTAGCTTCACCATTCCAACTTTGATTCCAGCAGCTAGGAAGTGAATTTCAGAGGTTGAGAAGCTACAAATCAAAGCCAAGAAGCAAAGAAAGACAAGTCTTCAAGGGTGAGTGTTCAAAACCAACTTTTAGGGCTTTTTCTTGATCTTTTCTTATACTCTAATTGGTTGAGAATTGGGGCTCCGACCCCTACTGCTTTTGTGCTTGTTTTGAGCCCCTCTACAACTTTGTAGAAGGGCTCAACTTCATTTGATGCTTCTATGATATACTTGTTTCAATACCTAGCTTTTATGCCATTATCTTGCATGCTAGTTTTGGCTTGTTTGTGCTTGTTTTTAGGGGTCCAACCCCTACTTCTTTCTTGCTTGTTTTGAGCCCCTCTACAACATTGTAGAGAGGCTCAATTTCATTTGGCCATTATATCCACCACTTCCTTCAAATTCCATCAAGTGTGCCCATTTTTGTACACAATTTTTGACCTATTTGTGTTTGTTTTTGGGACTTCGACCCCTACTGGTTTTAGTCTCTTTTTGACCCCCTTTACATATTTCATGAAGGAAGTTTGGTCATTTGATGTATAGATAGCATGTCTCATGATATAGCATGTTTGGAGCCTACTTTGCATGGAATTGTTAGCATGATTTTATTCTGATTTTGAGGATGTCATCTTCTGCAATTGTGCTTATTTTTATCTCATCTTCAATGTTGTAGAAGAAAGTTTTTCCATTTGGGGTTTGCATATATCACTTGTCTCAATACCCCTCTTTTGGCCACTAACTTTGCATGCTTTGGTTGATCTATCTATGCTTGCATTTAGGCCATGTTTATTACTGAAAAAATGCCATTTTTGAGACTGTCTTGCTACTGTTCTTGCTGTCATGATCATATTTTGCATATATAGCATGGCTATAGGCCATTTCGGGGCTTAATTTCGCATTTTCGGGATGAATGCATGCTTCGGGTGTTATTTCGAATTGTTTCGGGGCTGTTTCCCCCTTTATTTAGGTGCTGAAATATGATTTGCATGCTTGCATATCATTTCCCATGTCATTTCATGCCTTAATGCATTGCCTCGGTTTGCGTGCCCGTGTGCGCGCATTTCGAGACAGCCTCGTTTTATCCGCCGGCGGCCTATGTGAGTGTGGTTGATGCCCTCTCATGTTGGCGTAAGCCCAATTTGCATTTTCATGCCTTTATGTCATCGCCTCGGTTTGTGTGCCCGTGTGCACGCATTTTGAGGCACTTTGTTTTTACCCGACGGCCTCTTATGTGAGTGAGCTGAGGCTCTCCCATGTTGGTGTAAGCCCATCGTTGCATTCCGTATGTCATTTCGTCTCATTTCATCATCGCCTCGGTTTGCGTGCCTGTGGGCGCGCATTTCGAGGCACTTCGGTTTTATCCGATTTTCTCATTTCATCATCGCCTCGGTTTGCGTGCCCGCGGGCACGCATTTCGAGGCACTTCGATTTTATCCGATTTGCATTGCACATCATCGCCTCAGTTTGCGTGTCTGTGGGCGCGCACTTCGAGGCACTTCGGTTTTATCCGATTGGCATTGTGTATGCCTCCTCCTCAGTTTGCGTGCCCGTGTGTACGTATTTCGAGGCACTTCTGTTTTATCCGTTTGGCATTGCGTATGCCTCCGCCTCAGTTTGCGTGCCCGTGTGCACGTATTTCGAGGCACTTCTGTTTTATCCGATTGGCATTGCGTATGCCTCCGCCTCGGTTTGCGTGCCCGTGTGCACGCATTTCGAGGCACTCTGTTTTATCCGCTTGGCATTGCGTATGCCTCTGCCTCGGTTTGCGTGCCCGCGTGCACGTATTTTGAGGCACTCTGTTTTATCCGATTTGCATTTCATCATTGCCTCGGTTTGCGTGCCAGTGGGCACACATTGCGAGGCACCTCATTCTTATCATTCCGGCATCCCGTGTGAGTGTGGCTGAGGCCCTCTCATATTGGTGTAAGCCCATCATTGCATTTCGTGCCTTTATGTCATCGCCTCGGTTTGCGTGCCAGTGGGCACGCATTTCGAGGCATCTCATTTTCATAGCATTGCGCATGCTAGGATTGTATGTTAGTTGCATTTCATGCATATCATGCATATTGCATCGTGTCCGGGATAGGTGTTAGCCCGGGCACAGGAAACGAGGCACGTTTCGTACTCCGAGTGACGGAACGGGTCTCAATTCCCAAGTCACCGACACTCCGGATTACCCATGATGGAGTTAGGTTTTGTTGTAGCATTCATCTGCATTCATCCCATATTGAGTTGTGCGATCCGACTCCTCGGCCATCATGCATTGATATGCGTGATTGGTGGCACGAGGATCGAGACATGCATATATTTGTGAAATACACTGCTGTGCCCTTTTCCTGCTCTCTGTTACAGCAAAATCAAGGATCAGCAACTTTTCGGAGTCTGGCACGCATTTCGAGAAAAATTGCAAACAGAGGCGGATCGGGGCATCCCAGTGGATCTTCGCGCCAGGCAGCCCAACATGCATCATCTATCAGAAGCAAGGCAGTCCCTGGCCTGCGCGCCAGTTTACAGCTTTCTTTATTTAATTTTGTAAATTAATTAGGATATCTGTATATTTCGGACTGTAATTATTCGGACTGTATATTCTTTTATTCGGACTGTATTATTTATTCGGACCCTCTGCGCGAGGGCAATGCTGTAATAAGGGTGTGTGAGTGTGATGTATGTCTTCCAACCCCCATTTCTTTCTCCCTTTTATTTACCCGCTTTGGATGGTTAGATATAGGGCATATTTCAATTAGCATACAGTATGATAGCATGTTTGCATCATTCATCTGTTTTGCATGCACCGGGCTCGGCGCATCATACAAACTGCATCTGTATTTCAATTCCAAATTGAGTACGTGTTAGTTGTTGCATTTCACATGCCATGTTTAGAATAGCCGAGCCTGCTATAGTTGCATTTTGCATGTGTTGCATTAGGCATTCTGTATACTTAGGATCATGCATTGATTTCTAATTAGTTTCTTGTTTTGGCTTGGAGTACTCGGTGAGTTTTATGCTTTAGCATCCTTGCATGCGTGTAAGTGCTGCCATGATAGCATGCTTACCATGAGGCTATGTGCTTATGTGATATAACTGCCTTGAATGCCTGTGGGTGGAGGTTGAGTTATCTGAATTGGGACAATTCATCAAATGTTTGTTTTAAGCCCACTAGATTGTGGCAACACCATGTTTTCTAAGCCCACCTGAGGGTGGCAAATCCGCATTTTAGCCTACTTGCGAGTAGCACCATCAAACCATTTTCAAACAAACAAACATGAAATGTTTTTGGTTCCAATTCAGACGACCCAGTCTATACTTATTTGCTGCGAGCATCACATAGTAATCTAGGCTAATAACCGGAATAAGAACTCACAATGTTTTCAAAAACAGATATCATGGTTAGTAGAGGCCGGTCTTTGACCGGGCGAGCGGGGGTGCTCACGATGTGACCTTCCCCAATCGTACCCAAGTTCCCGAGCCGAGGCAACTTTGGTGATGACGGACACGTGGCCTTTGGCACCGAGTCAGGGTTTCCTAAATTTCCCATTTTAAAATATTTAGGTGGCGACTCTGTTATCTGGCAAAGCAGTCCATGTTTGGCACTTCTTTCAAAAAATCTGTTTTTCTCAAAACGATTTGCCGGATTTGGACTCTTTGGTTCAAGATTTGGAACCGCAACATAAAATCGAGTCCGAGCTGTAGCGAGGTCCCCCGCGGGCTTGTTACAGTTTCTGGCGACTCTGCTGGGGATTTAGAGAGCTTGACTCGAACTCATGATATCTGGTTTTGACTACACTTGTGTGTTTCTTTGCATTGCATTTGCATTGGTGCGCCTAGGACACCGTGTTTGCCATATGCCATTCCCGAACGATTTGCCGGAGGCTTGTCTTGTCAAGTCATGTCCGTAAGGCTGATCGGCTCTGGGCTCTGACAGCATGGGAACACAAACCCCGGTTTTACCGGGGCACCCTTTTCGACCATTCGACCTAGTGCATATTCGGATCTATAGTGAAAATTCCAAACTAGGACAGGTTGCTTACCCGTTTATAGGTTGTTTGAGACCGCTGCGTGCGTAGTGAAACCCTAGCTCCTGACAAAATAGGACAGGGAAACCCTACCCCAACATAGGGGTGTTTTGGCTCTCACTTATCTGTTATGTGCTTGTTAGAGTGCGTCTCTACAGGGAATGCATGTATCAGTTTATGAGTGTTGGGCATCAGGCCTGCGGGCATCAGCATCAGTATTTGCTGGAATCAGTTCTACCTGAGGGTATCAGTTTACAGGCAGAATTTTGGGCTGAATTCAGTAGAGGGCACAGTCATCCTGTTATGCTCATATCCGTTTTGGTGAAATTGGGCTGAGATGCTGTCTGTTTTCTCTTTTGCTAGGTAGTCTTGGGAACCATAGCTTCAGAAGGCTCCGATATCCCCCGGGTACACCGAACTTGTGTTGATAGACTTTGTCGGGTCAGAAATTTAGTTCAAGGGCAATCAGTGTTGCTTTACCAGAGGCAAGGTAAAAAGACCAGTCAGGCACAGATCGCCAGCTCAGCAGTTACCAGATCAGTGGCACTTATCGACCTCACCAGTGCACAGTCAGGCTAAGGTCTCGGTTTTTACTGCAGGGATAGATATACCAGTTAGTTGGATGGATCAGCAGAACACGTCAGGGATAGAGGCAATGATGCTTCAAATGCAGGAAAGTATGAAACTCATGCAGCAAGATGCTGTCCGCCAAACGGAATTCACCAAGCAACAGGCTGTGATCATGGCCCAACAGGCAGAGCTAATAACCAAGCTGCAGCAGCAAGCCGGGGCATCTGCTTCGCATCAGGCTCCTCCCCTACTAAGGGTTCCGATACCCGAGGAGACGCCAAATGTCCAAAATATCCAGGAGGACACGGATCTTCCAACGAGGCCAGCTCCGCCTCCACTTCCGCCACAACTGTCCAAGACCCACACACTTGTCAATCACCCGGACTCTCCCTTCGAGTTTGAGGTAGATCATACCGCTCTGAAATTGAGCAAGCTGGAGAAGCTTTTTAAGAAATCCCAAGGGGTGAAAGCCATTCCAGACATTGAAGACGGCTATACTGATGTGGCCGTGACACTGCCGGACAGATTTAAGATGCCCCAGATCGATCGCTTTGATGGATCCGGGGACCCTATGGTTCACCTCCGGCTATTCTCAGACATTTTAAGACCAATGGGCCTAACCCGACCGCAAAAGCTTTCCTTGTTCGGTCGAACTTTATCGGGTGTGGCATCCACTTGGTATGCAAAGCTGGAAGATGATGTGAAGACAAACTGGGATGAGATGGCTGAGGCCTTCCTTACACAATATTCGTACAACACGCAAATCGAGGTCACAACTCGTGATCTCGAGACAACGAGGCAGGAACAGAAAGAGACCTTCTCTGATTTTGTCACCCGGTGGAGAGCAAAGGCATCAATGATGACCGTGAGGCCTACAGACAGAGATCAAATCCGGATGATTGTGCGCAATCTCCAACCGGGATTAATGAAGAAGATGATCGTAGTCCCCTTCCCGACCTTCGCAGATCTACATGATATGGGAATGCAGATCGAGGATGCGATGAAGCAAGGTCTGTTTGACCAAGACCGGGATCAGCCCCGGAGAACCTTCAACCGCAACAACAACACAGGCACAAGCGGTGATGTGGCTGCAAGATCTTCCGAAGTGGGCATGGTTACCACCACGTCAAGAAAGTCCACCCCATTCACCGGTACGTCCGGGAGTAACTCACAGACGGCCAAATATCCACCCCGAGTCAAGAGGGTTTTCACTCTACTTCATATGCCTCTGTCAAAGGCTCTAGAGGTCTTACTCCGGGAAGGACATTTGAAACCGTTGGAACAACGGCCCCTACCCGATCCTATCCCTGCAAAGCATGACCAGACTAAATACTGTGCCTACCATCAGCAAACCGGTCATGACACCGACAGTTGCTTTCGTCTGCGCCATGATGTACAAGATCTGTTTGACAAAGGGGTCATTGCTGCACCAGTTCCTGCAAAGTCTATCGGCACTTGATCAGTGAACTTGAGGGGGATAATGTGATTATGTGATCGGGGAATGAACCAGCTGTGGATGGCGCTCGATCAACTCCAGACGTGGGAATGGCACGCACTGTTCTGAGCAATGTGCAAATACCAGTTTTTGTGCTTTCTGACTTGGGTATTGGGTCAGTTTTGCTACTTTGTTTTGAGTCTGTCCTTTTGTTTTGAGTCAGTCTCTTTTGTTTTGGGTCTGTCTTGTTGTATCGAGTCAGTCCTGTTGTATAGGAGTCGAGTGATTCCGGGGGGGTGTTACCTCGGGCATCACCATTTTGTTTCGCGTTTGTCTTTTTGTTTTGTTTTGAGTCTGTTTCTGCCAGGGAGCCAGTTGTGCCAACAGATTTTGAATGAAACAGCAGTGATTCCCACACTCTCGCGTTTGCTTCTGCCATGTGCTAGTTGTGCCGGGATTTGAATGAAATAGCAGTGCATTCCACCTGCTCTCTTGTGCCTTGAAGTCATTGTAATGACCTGAGTTTTTCAAAACTTTTTTTTAACACTGCGGTGAAAACAAAGAGGGAGGAATTCCTCGGGATTTATAAAACTTTGATCAAATTGAGAGAAAGAGAGGCGTGCTAAGCCCTTAATGAATGAAATCATGCTTGTTAGTGTGAGTACTGAGAAGGACCCTAGCTTTGATCCAGATTGATCCTACACTATCTTCAGCGCGAGCGATTTGTCACTTTCTTAAAAATTTTCAAAAATAAAATGTTTTGCGCAGTCCTGCGAAGACCTGTGTGGAATCGCTCTTGAGATTGTGCAGCTTAGGATCGCTCTCAGCCTCGAGACTCGACCCCCCCTTCGCTTTCAAACCTTGAACGTGCATTCAGAATGTTCAACGGTTAACCACAATGCAAGGCCTGTGTGGCCAGATTTGAAGCAGCCCTCGAACAAGAGGCACCAAAGTCAGATCGAGAAGGTCAGACCTCATCAGAAGAAGCTTGCAAAGCTAGATCAGAAGCACCCCTCGAACTAGGGGCAAAAAATATCCGATGTGCTCGAAGAGCCAAAAGGTGGATCCTTCTGCAAATCAATACAACAGCCACTCTCCTGGATACAGAGGGTTTCAATCTCAAACCATTCAACATGGACAAAGTTACACTTTTACCCTTTGAGAGACTCGCTGGGCCGAAAACCCGGAAGGGCGACCCAGGCAAAAGTTAGAGCAAAGAAAAAAGAACAGAAAAAAAAAGAAAAAGAAAAAAGAAAACAAAAAGGAAAAAAAAAAAGAAAAA
>CM069911.1:74915499-74943653 GCA_036172215.1 Camellia granthamiana | reverse complement strand
ATACACTTGCACCACCACCCTCCTCCTTTCCTCCACATAATTACAATTTTATTACAATCAGCAACAACTCAAACCAACACTGCCTATATTTATTCAATCACCAACTCAATAATTTCACGTTCCTAATATTGTGTTTGATTCAAAAATTTAAAAAGAAATTTTAAAAAAAGAAAAGAAAAAAGATTAATAAAATATGAATAAAATATTTATATATTTCACCTAATTTTATATATATATATATTTATTTTCATATCTTTCTCCAAATCTATAAATCAAATATAATCTAAAAGGGC
Source organism: Camellia granthamiana (assembly GCA_036172215.1). Lineage (NCBI taxonomy): Eukaryota > Viridiplantae > Streptophyta > Magnoliopsida > Ericales > Theaceae > Camellia > Camellia granthamiana. Next base: position 74,943,360 of record CM069911.1, on the reverse strand, counting down.
ACGTGTATAGGTCAAAGTATCATTTTAAATTTTAATTCAACCCAAGTGCTAGGTTTACAGATTGTCATGGAGCACAACTTCTTTCCCGTCTATATTTGTGGACTCAACTGTTTAAGTGGGTTCATGGATGTTAAAAATAATAATTATATATTCTATTTATTATATATATCATTTATATTCATTAATATATTCAGGATTATCATATTTAGGTTTCTCTCCTCCTATATAAAGAAGTATTATATACATTGTTACATAATTTATTCAACATATCATTCAATGTAATACAGATTTCTCTCTTTCTTAGATATTATAACATAGTATCAGAGCTATAGGTTAAGCTCTTGGTATTATTCGCCTTACCGGTGGGCGGCAACCTTAGCTTGGCCGCCTGCCGAACCTCAATCCATTCTGCTGCCATATTTTCTTTTCTATGTCCACTAGTTTATTTCTACTCCAAATATCTCTATCATATATATATATATATATATTTTACTCACAATCTATTTGTGTGTGTGTGTGTGTGTGTGTTCTTGCTCCACTTTATCTTTCCCTCTACTTCAACTTCAAATAGGTTTTTATCTTCAAACTTATTTGAGTTAGGGGGCCTTACACCTATATCATGGTAAACATGGTTATATACCATGTGAACCACCTAAGTTGCCCCCTTTGGCACACAACCTAAGTTGCCCCTTTGGCGCACCATCCAAGTCGTCCCTTGGCGTACCACCTAAGTCGTTCCTTTTGGTGCACCATCCAAGCCGCCCCTCTGGTGCACCATCCAAGCCACTCCTGACGAACTCAGTCATCTGTTACCGTCACCGTTCAGCACCACGTTATAAGTTATGTGTGTGTCACGCTTACTAGTTCAACAGCTAATTTCTACAACGATCCGACACGACAATAAACTGTCCCGGCATTAGTTCCGGCCAATTTCTAAAATGGTCTAGCATGACCTTATACTGTCCCGACATTAGTTTCCTTAAACTGTCCTGACATTAGTGTAACGCCCCAAAATAAATAATAATAATCTAACTCATAACATTTCTTACAAATGATCAACAATATTATATCTTCTATTCCATTCATAATTTTGATTACTACCAAAAATGACATATGCAATATACATTCATAAATCCTAAATTATAAATCTATAGCATATGGCATGGATTACAAGAAATAAAATAAAAGTAAAAGTAAAACCAAATAATTATATGCCCTAATGGTTACAACTTTCCAAGTCGATACTTAGATACAACAAAATGAGTTTAACTCAATACAGGTAAAGCCAGAGGTTTAAACAAAATAATTGCATCAATAAACAAAAATGAAGCCTTAAGCTCTAAGTCCTCCCAAGTTACGTCCTTAGTGAAGACATAAATCAGCATTTGAAAGTTATTTTCTACATAGGGTGAGCCACAGTATAAGGCTCCAGTGTCCCACATCAAAAATGGAGGGGGAGTTCCTAGGCTATGAATGTAAAAACCTGGACCCTTATATAAAATCGAGGCCTTTTTCTGAGTGGTGAAATCCCTAGCAAAACTCTCCAGTTAAGCGTGCTTAGGCTGGAGCAATTCTGGGTGGGTGACCTACTGGGAAGAACAAATCCGTGCGGGTGTGGCCCAAAGCGGACAATATCGATGACATGTGAAGGGTTGGGGCATTACAAATGGTATCAGAGCCGACTCTCCGGGGTACCGAATGTGGGCCCCTAGCATCTCTCGATGCATGTGGGCGGGCTTGTGAGCTGGCAAGATACTGCACGGGGATATGCAACCTTAAAAGGAGGGTGGATTATAAGGCCCCGGTGTCCCACATCGGAAATGGAGGAGGAGTTCCTGGGCTATAAAAGTAAAAACCTGGACCCTTATATAGCATCGAGGCCTTTTCCCGAGTGGTGAAATCCCTAGTAGAACTCTCCAGTTAAGCGTGCTTAGGCTGGAGCAGTTCTAGGATGGGTGACCCATTAGGAAGAACAAATCCGTGCAGGCGTGGCCCAAAGCGGACAATATCGATGACATGTGAAGGGTTGGGGCATTACACACAACCCAATAGAGATACTCTAACAAAGTATATGAATCTTAGCAAAATTATAAGGTAAATGCACATGCATGCCGTTTGTCAAACATTCCTCATTTTCTATCTCAAAATAATGTAATGTCAGATTATAAATCAATTCATAAAAATAATCATTTTATAATAGAAAATATGACAGTGGATACAATACACTGGGAATCTCTAGGTATGTGTCCTCCAGTAGGCTATACAAGCACTACAAAAGCCATTTTACCAATACTAACTGAAAGGATCGGTATCTAACTGCGAGGGTTTCTGAACTTTCACCAAGGACACTCAGGCCAACATAATAACCACAACTATACCCCCTAACATGATTCACCAAGGTATGCACCCATTTTTTTCAAAATCAATACATTTACAATGTTCAATATGAAATGATGCTCAATGTATAATGTATGAAAAATTAGTTTTAATTCAACCTAATCCTCATGCAATGTCGACAACAATCAAGACTATCCTCCATGATAGCCCAAAACAATAATTTCTATACACAGATGGTTTCCAATCAAAATATACAATTCCATTCTTTTACAATGGGAGTGATATTACATATCCAATTCCATCATCATCGTCATCATCATCATCATCATCATAACCAATGTTCCAATCTTATAGAAAAACTCACAACATTCTCCATTTCCTTATACAATTCCAAATATCTGAAATTTAGGACAAAACCCCATTTTATTTTACAAAATCAATTTTAAGAAGAAATATCCATCATTTTAACATATCTCACCCAAAACCACATTTCCACAACTATTTTTAAGAATTCATTTGGAAAACCCATTTTTTTTATTTCAAACTCAAATCCTAGGTTTTTCCAAAAATCACCAAATCATTAATCATTTTCAAAGAGCAAATAACTAAGCTAAAAATCATATAAAAGAGTCAAAGAAATTCCTAGCTCGAAGTAGAAGATAAGAAGGAAATAAGGGGTAGAACTTGAACACTAACTTCTTCAATTAAAATGAAGCCCTCGACGTACTCAACGTTTTTCTCCAAAGGAGTAGGGTGAGGAACCCAATGGATTTAGAATATTTGGAACTAGAGTACAAGAACTAGAGAGAGTGTGTGTATGGATCTAGGGTTTTGAAATGTTTAGAGAGTGAAAGAGATGAAAAAGTGACTCAAAATGGTCCTCCCTCAGGTTGATATACACGCAGACTGCTCGAGCAACCAAAATACCGCTCGAGCGAACAGACACAATAAGTGACATTGCTCGAGTGTTCAAAACCACCGCTCGAGCGTACAATAACCCCCTCCTAGTAGTTTTGTAAACCTGTAAAAGACCGCTTGAGTGCAAGAAAGACCACTTGAGCGTAGATTCCCAACTCCGAGTAATTTTACATACTTTAAAAGACCGCTTAAGCGCAAAAAAGACCACTTGAGCGAAGATGCAAAAATCTAGGCACCAACTCATTGAAAAACTAACTTCCCAACCTATTTCAAACACAACCAAAACTCCCAATAGCCAAACACAACAAGCAATAAAATGGAAATGAGATGAACAAGAATTAAGTAAACGGGTTTTTAGATTAAAAAATAAGAAAATGAATCAAGTCTAAACCAGAATCATTATAATATATTGCCATATATTATTAACAACTCAATGTATCTTGTATTCTAATTAATGACGATTAATAATATATTGCCATGTATTATTAGTTGCTATGAATAACAGTTAAGTACACAGGTTCTTGTACTATAATAAGTCCTATTATTTAAACATTTGATTCACCAAATTCTAATTATCATATTTAAGATATTTCTTGGACAAATTTACACTTACAAATATTTTTTTGAACACTTAGCAATTAGGTGATATGAACATTCATATTTTATAGTGTGAATGTTCACATTATGAAACATTTATACTGTTAATGTAAATATTATTTTTAGGGTATTTTGGTAACTATGTCACCCATAGAACTTATTGAAATATAAGAAAATAATTTGGACAAAGTGAAATATAGGTAGGTAAAGAGAGATTTATGAATAAATGTCCCTTTTTTTACATAATTATTTCTATTATATTATATTGGTCATGTTTGGTATGTCTTTTTTCAAGCTAAAAGCTGATAATCAAAAGCCAATAGCTAAAAGCATCTCTCTCTCAATTTCTAAATAATTAGTTTTTCTCAACTTATGTAAGTTATTTCTATGTAATAAACTAAGTAAAAGCAGTCTGACACTTATTTCCAAATTAAAATAAGCTATAATTAGCTTATAAAAACTGCAACAAACAACACCATTATATTTAAACGTGTCTTGTCAAATTTTAAAATTGTGCTCCTGCTTGTGGTAACTATTAGTTAGAACAATTACAAAAATTATTTAGTGTGTTTGATTTGATTTTTTTGGAAATTGAGTTTTTTGTTTTTCTTATTTTTTTTTAGTGAATATTTTTAAAATTTTAAGCAATTTTTTTTAGGAAATTTTTTTAGGGTCCCTGGTATTAACAGTTTATAGCATAAAAGACATTCAATATTTTCATTATGTCTAAGGTCCCTCAACATCGACCTAGAGAAATTCAATCCAGAGAATTTCTCTCCAGAGAAATTCTAGGAATGCTAGAGAAATTCTCTAAATTCCAGTCTAGAGATTTTCTCTGGTTTTCACAATAATTTCTCTAGGTTCAAACCAGAAAATTTCTCTGTCTTCCCAATTACGATGTGCAATACAAAAATCGATCACCCAAATAAGTAACAACAACAACCAATATACATATATCTAGAGAATTTCTCTAGACTTCGCTTCTCTAGGAAGTCTAGAGAAATTCTTTGGATTCTAGTCTAGATATTTTCTCTGGTTTTCTAGGGATTTTCTCTGGATTTGAAGAAACAATAATGAAGAGTTCAAGGAACAGAGCATCTGGCTTCACTATGATTTGCATTTGCCCATAGGAAGGACAGAGAAATTCTCTAGATTCTAGTTTAAAGATTTTCTCTAAATTTTCAAAGATTTTCTCTGGATTTTCTATAGATTTTCTCAAGATTTCAAGAAACAGTAATGAAGAGTTCAAGAAACACCAGAAAATTTCTCTGCCTTCCCAATCATAATGTGCAATACACAAATCGATCACCCAAATAAACAACAGCAACAACAATCAATATACATATATCCAAAGAATTTCTTTGGACTCTGGATTCCAGTCTAGAGATTTTCTCTAGATTTCAAGAAATATTAATGAAGAGTTCAAGGAACAGAGCACCTGGCTTCACTGTGATTTGTATTTGTTCATGGGAAGGCCAGAAAAATTCTCTGAATTCCAATCTAGAGATTTTCTCTGAATTTCAAGAAATAGTAATGAAGAGTTTAAGAAATACCAAAAAATTTCTCTGCCTTCCCAGTCACGATGTGCAATACACAAATCAATCACCCAAACAAGAAACAACAATAACCAATATACATATATCCAGAGAATTTCTCTAGACTTCCTGGAGAGAAATTCTCTAAGAAGTCCAGAGAAATTCTCTGGATTCCAGTCTAGAGAATTTCTCTAAATTTTCTTTAGATTTCAAGAAACAGTAATGAAGAGTTCAAGAAACAAAGCATCTGGCTTCACTGTGTTTTGCATTTGTTTATGGGAAGGCCAGAGAAATTCTCTGGATTCGAGTCTAGAGATTTTCTCTGGATTTTTAGAGGATTTCTCTGGATTTGAGTATAGAGATTTTCTCTGATTTTTTAGAGAATTTCTATGGATTTCAAGAAACAGTAATGAAGAGCTCAAGAAACAAAGCATCTGGATTCACTATGATTTGCATTTATCTATGGAAAGGCTAGAGAAATTCTCTAGATTCCAGTCTAGAGATTCTCTTTGGATTTTCAGAGAATTTCTCTAAATTTTCTCTAGATTTGAAGAAACAGTAATGAAGAGTTTAAGGAACAGAGCATCTGGTTTCACTGTGATTTGCATTTGTCCATATACATAATACATATACAACTCCTCAAACACTAAAACTTTAAATCCGAAATTCAAGAACTCAACATCCCTAAATTCTTTAAGACCCATCAACACCATACAAAATTGTCAAACAAACCGTAATCTCATTGTTCATGAAACAGATTTTCAAGAAACACATATTTGCATCAACTATTTTGCAGAAAGTAAAGAAAACAAAACAGGGGAAAAACCGAGAGAGAAATATAGAATATATATCAAAAAGCAAAACCCTAATCTTCAATAAATTCATATTACATGTGTATGATTTTTATGTATTTGGTTATTTTATATATATATACACACGTACATACACAGAGAAAGATCAAAGATTCTAGGTGAAACAAACCCTAATCAAACCTACCATAAGAGATTTCTTGAACTTGTGTTCAATAATCACATATTCATACCATAAGCACAAAACAAAGCAGAAGTTTGTAAATCTATCAATGTGTGTGTGTATGTGTATGTGTATGTGTGTGTGTGTGTGTATAGAGAGAGAAGAGTTGATGGAGTAGATGCAACCGCAAAAGGAGATGCGAGAAAAGATAACAGTGGCGGGAGGAGATACGGCAGTAGGGAAGAGCTGTCGACGGCGGTGATGGAGGTGGAATTCGTTAGGGAGAGAAGAGTATAGAGAGAGAATAAAAAAGGGAGAGACTAGTTTGATTTGAGATAATCAAATTTCTCTGCGATATATAGGTGTCACGATTGAGGGACCTTAAACATGACAAAATAATATTGTGAATCTCTTTCATTACTAAAAATAGGATAGTGACTTTAGACTAATTTTTTCATTTTTTTACTTTTTTAGATGAATGTTACGTACATGTATCTAAACAGTAAAATATTTGTGAAAAAATATTTTAAAAAATTAATAAATACACAAAAATATAAAAAATGTATTGAATTTTCATATATATTTTTTTATTTTTGATATTTAGTGAATTTTTGAAAGAATTTTTCACAAATGTTATACTTTTAAGTGTATTTATATTAGGTGTATTTAAAAATTTTAAAAATTATTTAAAATATTAAAAAAATTAATTGAAAATAAAAAAATACGAAAATAAAAAAATAAAATTTTTTAAAAAATATTTTCTGAAAATCAAAACCAAACGAGCAAAATAATTTTTCTATAACATTTTCTTAGGTCACAGTTAATCTCACAATTACCGGTAAATTAGTTAGAGTTTTACCTTTAGTGCACTGAAGAAAATTGACGGAGAATGTGTTAATTTTACTACAAAGATAATCATTTGGCTATGATTGCACAGAAACTCATACAAACGCCTCGATAAGTGTATCAAAAAGTGATGCTCAAGTTTTGTGGGCTGAGCAGAGAACAGAACAGACAACAACATTCTAAACTGACCTTGTTAACTAACACTTTATTCCTTGTGTCATGCTTGCTTAATTAACAATTTTAACCTTTTCTTTCTTCGCCTTTTTAATATTCTTTCTCCCTTTTTCTTTCCACATTATCATAACAGCCAAACAATAATAACCCCAAAGCTAGGGGTTGGGATGAAGAGTTCAGTACAAGCCTTGTATTAAGGTGAAACATGTATGTGTACATATACATTAATAATGTATTTGATTGAGAGATTTAAAAAAAAAAAAGAAAAATGTTGTATGAAATTATAAGTGAAATTAAATATATTTTATTTATATTTCACTAACATTTTCTGTTTCCGTTTTCAATTCCTTTCCCACGTCTTCCAACCAAGCACAACATAAATCATAAAATTAAAAAAGGTTAAAATATGATAGTTATTTCCATGATTTAAACATGTTACCTGAATCGATAATAATTCTTTCTACAATAATTTTATTGCGTTTTTAGCAAAGATATATTGGTAAAATATGTAATTTAACTACTCTTGAAATAAAATAATATTAACTTATTAATTTTTTTTTTTTTTTTTTTAGCCACACTCATTGCAAAAATATTCATAACAAAAAGAATATTAATTCCAATCACGTTAGGCCCAAAGGGGTCACGTGTTCCTTTCAACTTTTGAAAAATTATTCTTTTGCCTCTAATAAAAATATATATTTCAATTTAATTCTTTTAAGTAATATCTTGAAATATATCACTATTTTCTTGACTTTTTTTATTATAAAAAAAATGTTTAATTTGTCACTTTAAATGTTTAATTATGGTAAAAAAAATTCTTAAAAATTTTATAGTAGATAAATATTATATATCACTGATATTTTATCACTGTTTTATATCACCTCTTATATGGCATATTATTATTACACAATTAATGATAACTAATAATATATTGTCACGTAATTCAATTATTCAAAATGGTGAAACAAACAAGTGATATATAATAACTTCTATATATTATTTGTTCACCTCTCTCTTATTTCTTTCTCTATCCTCACTATATCTTTTATGTCGCAATGATCATCATACATAAAATAAATTAATAAAAATAAAAACAATGATCAGTTAACTTGACCTTACATTTAAATATAACTTTTACATACACTAGTTTTTAGTCTTACCATCAAATAAAAATTAAGTTCAATTATAATTTTTGTTGAGATTTTAGTTCAATGATGTCCTTACGAGCCAAAATTCTAGCTCTGCCACTGATTGTGTGTGCACACATGTATTGTAACTGTAATAGTTAAATTGTTAGTTTTGAACCAAAATTTTTTTTTTAATTTTTTCGTTACAGTTATTATAAACTTAAGTCTTATAGAGATTCTTGAAAGCCTTATACAACTTCGAAAAGCATTCACTCCAAAATGACTTGTTCACATTGTAATATAGTATAGATAGTATAGATAGTATATAGATTCATACATGTATGTAAGTAAGACACATTTTATATCAATGTCCTTTATAAGAAGAAGAAGGTCCCCAAAGAGAAGAGCAAAAAGGGAAGAGAGAGAGAGAGTGTTGTTCTTTGACTGGATTAGGAGTGATGTGGTGATTTTTTTTGTATGCTTCTTTCACAAGCATTTTAAAGCACTTTTCTACAGTTTATGAGGCAAAAGCATTCATCATATGCCAACAAATGTAGGCTACACTGGATCTGGATGTAGGTGCTACCAAATTAAAAGGTAGACAAAAGTCTTAAGGCTATTCATTTTATTGCTATACGGGCTGTTTTTCCAGCTGTTTTATTTCTTTTGGAATTGTATACACATGCTCTAGATGAGCATTTGTGCGTAGTAGAGTTAGGCATAGGGTTAATCAATCCGCAAAAACCGTCCAACCCAAATCAGTTGTTGTTAGGGATTGCTTAAAATTAGTTGTTAGGGATTGTTGGATCGAGCTTTACTATCTCTTTTAAAATTAATTGTTGTTAGGGATTGCTTCACTTTTATTTTTTTATTACATTTGACATCACAGTCTGTGGCCTTATTTTTAGAGCAGTGTGGCATTATATACTAATAATCTCTCTCTTGTGATGATGCTCCAGAAACTCAAACCCTTGACAACTTGACAACTTGACTTTGGTAACTACTTGTAAAACTCTAATTTGAGATCCGTTGATTTGTACTTATTAGAAATCAATTCCACCGATCTTTAACCAATTCAAAATTTGAACGATCACAATTAGTTCTATTATATCCGTGAGAACTAAATAAGATCTAAACAAATTAAGGACAAGAGAGATTTAAACGTGGAAAATTACTATTAGAATACATCCAATTGTGAGAGAAATAATTAAGAGCCAATGCCACCAAATAATACACTAACAAGACAATAGAATTGCACAAGAATAGCCCCAATTACTTAGTGAATTCATACCCAAATTAAATCAAACTCATTGTGTCTCTTCCAACACACCATCTTTATCACCGAATTGCAACTCTGATGTCAAATTCACAACGATGATGTCGATATGGAGGCTAAGAAATGATCATTTTCCATTATAAGTGAATAATTATTTCATATGGAGGTTAAGAAATTATCATTTTCCATTGTCTATTGAGCCGACTCCTTTGCAGGATAACTAAAATTTAGTTATTGAAGAGAGACAACTTTGAGTGAATGGGTATCCCAACTCTGTATATTGTCAGAAGTGCTTAAAATATCACAAAATTTAGGTGGTAGCATTACTCTCTATTATGACATTATTATTATAGGTAAAGACAGACAATATGCCATTGATAGGTTTGGTATAGGACACCCTCCCTCAGGCCTCCTCAACTCAGAACCCTACTCAATGAATCTAAGTCATTCTAGGAGGCTTGATCACCAATTAACACTTGAAAATATATGGATTCATGTAGAGCATGAACCAAAGCAAAGTGTGTAATAGGGTCTTCAAACAAGATATGTGATGGCCACTCTCCACCCTTTTCCCTCTGTTTTATGGGGTTGAGAATAGAATAGAATAGAATAGAGGGCTTAATATATACACTAGCATAACTAAGTTGTACCATAATTCTATAAAACCCATCACTAGCCATTGAATAAAATCACATGTATGTTTCATGAAACTGAATAATAACCAATTCGGTGTTTCATAAACAAAAAAAAATAATAATTGCCACCTTGACTCGCAATAGAAAAAAAATAATAATAATAAAATAAAATAAAAATTAATAAACAGAAGAAAGTAAAATTCGATTTCATGTCTCTATAGCCAGTAAAATCATAGAATGGGGTGACTGCTATGTCCAAGACACGACATGCATGTCTTACTGTGTGGTTCAATATGGTCCACTTCCGGTTCATTGTGATAATCAGAACCATTATTTCACTATGATTTGTTGAGTAGATTTCTATGCAAAATCAATGGCAATAATATGGTAGTCTACCATATGTAGAAGTAAAATACATTTGTTGTTGAACATTTAGGATCAAATTAACAAGGTAATACCTACCCCCTCTACCCCCATTGTAAGTAAGAGTTCCAATTGAAAAGGGTACCAAAAATTTACTCAATTTTAATGGAATTAATTACACTGGCTATGGCCAATTTATTGTTGAGCTACAATTGAAGGTATAGATTATTGCCAAAGACATACAGGGCAACCAACTTTTCAGCTCAATTGTTTTTTACCAATTAGTGTACTCACAGGTGATATGACATAATTTTAAAAGTTTTGAATGTCTGTAATTTATACAATAGGTGAGATTATAATTTTGAAATAATAATGTCATAACATATGTTGGTACACTAATTGGGATACCAATTGATACATGTAGCACCTAATACATACCCACTACAAATTTATAAATAAATCACATGGAAATGCACGAATAATTTGTTTATACTCCCATCAATATTGTATAATTAAAAAGTGGTGGCTTTGATAATTTGCAATTCGTAAGCACATTTAGGGTTGAATTTCGCTGAAATAATTTCAGACAATAATGAAATAAATATTCCGTAGCCTACCAATGAAATGGTCATTTAATTAAATGAATGGTGAATCCATTTAGAATGTATACTTCTTTCTTTTTCAAATTATTTACATAAAGATTTCTTAAATTATTAAAAAATATCACTTAAATTGATATGTTTTTATAGTTTATAGAATTTATTTGTACACTTTCATAGTTTAAAAAGTAAAGCGATACTTCTCAATAATTTAGAGAGTTCATTTGTACACTTTTATAGTTCAAACAATCAAAGTGATATTTTTGAATACTTTAGAGAATCACATGTAAATAACCCTTCTTTTTTAACCGAACCGAACATGGAAATGAGTACTCTGATAAAATGATTATAATGCAATTCCGTTCACTGATTATAATGCAATTCTATTCCAGTGAACTAAACACACTTATGGTGTGTTTGATTAAGGGATTTGATAAGAAATTCAGAAAATAAAATAAAAAATGTAAATGAAATATAAATAAAATATACCTACATTTTACACACATTTTCCCTTTTCTCTTCCAAATCTTCCAACCAAACACATCATTAGTCATTTTGTCTCGCACTATTAAATGAAAGTTTTGATCATACTATTAAAAGGAAGAGGTTTGATCAGAGAGAGAGAGAGAGATGAAAACATGGTCTCCATTTCTTTTAGAGGTTCATGTGTTTCTATAGATCATACACAGCTTCACTTCATTTTTCCAATTAAAAAGAACAAATTTCAGGAGAAAAAACAAAATAAAACAAAACAAAACAAAAATTAGGGCTAAAAGATCAATTTCAGCCAATCATTTGACTACCATTTGCCCCTATCATACAGGATACACCGTCACACTTCAATGTTTGGCATAAATTCTCACTCTAATTATTCGACAAAAGCTTCAAACATTCTCTATAACAATAAGTACTTACCTTGACAACATGAATTCCATCAGAACATGGAAAGAGAAACATTAGGATCTAATTGGAATGATTAATACTATATGCACCGAGAAAAGTATACTGAAAGTGTACCGACACCTCACTCGTCGGTGGGGCCACACACTGGCAGACACCAACTTGTAAAATGTCGGTATACTTTTCAGTTTGGTGTGCAAAGACTTTTCCAATTGGAACAGCAACATTTTCTGATATATGGAAAAACACTGCTTCAGTAGGTACAGAACTCTTCATCCATTCCTGGGCAGAGAAACTAAAAGGAATACAGAGGCTTTATTCCGACCAAAACTTCACAAACACAGCAACGAATGACTTAAAAAATGCCAAAAGCAGATTAGTTTCTGGCTTGGCAGGTTTTCCCAAGGTCTCTTCCCATGATTCACTGCCCAAAGACAACGACAAATATCATTGATCACTAAAGAACCGTATAGAAGATGAATTTTGCAAATTCATTGGCTTTTGAGTTTTCAATTCACATTGTGACAGGTTCTAAAGTTAGGGTTACCAGAGATACTTACAGATTCATTCTGTCTAATGTTGGATTGCTTCCTTTTGGGGAGTTGCCACCATGTTGGATGTTCGGGTTGTTTTTGGTTAATATTGCCTCCATGGAAATTGACTGCTCGCTGGAACTTGAAGTAGTACCATTGAGATTCTGGGCATGGATGCCATCGAGAGCATCTATAGGCTGCAAAAGCCATTCAAAAGCAACAGTGTCACAGTGCATTCACTAGAATTCGCCATCTAATTATTGTTTAAAAAGAGTACTGTCAAATATTGCCCGGGTAACAAGAACAAATGGATATTGACCAGCAAATCAAAAAACAAAATTGATGTAAAAGCTAGGCACAAGGTAGAGCTAGTATTGATAGAGTGAGACAGTAGAGCAGGACAGCGAGAGCATAATACAGGCTAAACCATATCCAAGCCGCCAAAACAATGAACAAAGCAACCTACATGCTGAATACATCCATAATTAACATCATGATTTACACACACAAGTAATCAATTATTCAAATACAAAAAAGGTTAGTCAGACTAATAGGTTCAACATATGCTTGATAACTTGATATGCTAACACGAGCCATAAATAATTGCGGGAACAACCAAGTAGATTTTGGATGCAAAAGGTATTTTCGAATATGGACTCATCTCTGGTCCAACCATCAAGTGAAAATAAATATAGAGACCAACCAACCCTAAAATTGGGTTTATGTTCTTATACATATTTTTTAAAAGAAAATGGTGTTCAGCCTCTAGCATAATGCAAATAAAACTCCCATAAAAAATGAAGGTAGCGTTTGGTTTACTTTTCAAAACTCAACTCTATTTTTAAATCATGATTTGGATGAAACATATTAACCAAACATATTTTTAAAATACAACTCAAAATTACTTTCAAAACTCCTCGCCTCTCTCCTTTTTTTTTATATATTATTATTAATCAATCAATCAATTACTTTTTCTCTGTCCTCTCTCATCTCTCCTCTCACATTCTCTCACATTCAATACATCAATCAATCAAAAAATAAATAAAAAAAATTACAAATCATCTCAAAACTATTTTCAAAATTCATAATCAAATAAATTTTCTCTTTTTAAATCATGATTCAAAAACTCAAAACTCAAAACACAACTCCACACTCAAATCATAATTCTAAAACTAAACCAAGCGAACCCTAAATTAGTCTTCAAGATTTTAAATCATAGAAGAAAAATGGCATTCAGCCACTGCATGTAACATATTGATATGTTGCTCTAAACCCCATCTACATCTCTTGAGAAAGAGTTCATACGGTAAAAGCATCAAAATTTGAAAAACAAGCCTATTATGTATAAAGGATAAAACATACCATGGAATTACAACATCAAAACTTAATTACTTCTTTTGCAGACAGGTTTGCAATCAGAATAACAAAAAAACCAAAGAAGTATGGGAAACAACTTTTACCACTTATGATTGAGCCATTTTCACTTTGAACCCACCTGTGGTATTGCCAAAAGTGAAAATGACAGTTTTTCCAAAAAAGATAATCATTACAAGTGGAAAATATTTACACAAATTATTTTCTTACCAAATTAAAAACCAACAAATAAAAGATAAAAAAAACAAGACAAGGAAAGAAAAAGTCTAGATAGGGCATAAACACCATTTCAAAAAAAATTTGGTTTAAAATAAAAAATCAGTTAAAAGCATCTAAATGAAAGCCAAAAAATACTTTGCTAGAAGAAAAGCTACAAATTTGAAAGCCAGCCATCAACTATAATCATGTTTTTCTTCTTAAATAGACGAAATAGAACTATGATATCAAATTCAAGCAATACTAATATGGTGACCCAGCATTTCTGTTCTTCATATGACCTTTTGAATCATTTTTTACATGTATTTAATTGTTTGTTGTACTCATTGTTTCAACATGTCAAGCCTATTCCTACTTCTTGTGATATTTTACATGAAATCTTTCTTCTCGCTTCACGCATTATATCAAATCATATTGCTGATATTGAGTCAAGTGGAGACTACCTAAGCCACATTCCACAGTACACATTCTAAAACAAAACCCTAAGTCACCTACTCCATCTAGGTGGAGCGGCAGACCGCGCTCTGGCCCGAAGATTGGTGGATTGTTAGTCAATTCTTGTCAAATCCACGGATTGATCTGGTCAAACTCGTGGATCAAAGATGACTTCATCTTTGACCATTGAAATGTTGACACAAGTGCACTTAGCATATGGTCATTTGCATGCAATTGTTCGCCAAGTGAAAGGATGCTGCTAGGAAGGCTTGAGCACCCGACCAGCCCTCAAGAGATCTCCGATTTATACCACTGAACTAAGAAAGCACTTCAACAGTAATTGGCGAACTACTTCATTTATTAGATATATTGTGTATTCTTTGACCTCACCAAATATAATTAATTTTTTAAAAAAATTAATAGTGAAAGATAAAAACAATTCAAATAAATATATTTATACAAATATATATATTTATCTTAAAATAAAAATATACATGCTCTGAAGGTGCTCCCGCTCTTATGTGTTTGGAGCTAAGAAGCACGTACACGAACACAAACAAGACATGGACACTCGGACACACAAATTTTCAAAAAATATAAGACACGCCATGTTGGGGACACGTGCAAAACATATAATTTTATATATTTATTATATGTCATCAAGGTTTTAAAAAGCAGCCGCAACCGTTACGTAACGGTTTTGGTGATTACCGCCACCCGTTACGGCCGCTTTTACAATGTGATTGAGATTCACAGGTGTGTCGGCCATAGCGGCTGCCGTAGCGGTGCCGTAACAGCCGTAACGGCCTGTTACACACCGTTACGTAACGGTTCCGAACTGTTTCTTTCGAAAAAACACAAAAAAAAAAACTGAAAATGGGGGAAGAGAGGTAGAGAGAAGAGGGAAAATAAAGAGAGAAAATAGAGGAGCAAGAGATAGAGAAAGAGAAGAGGAAAGATGAAGAATACGTTATTGATTTGTTGAAGCTGTAAGACCTATGCTATTCTATTCAGCTGCTGTTACTCAACCATTTTGTTTGTGTGTGTCTATCTATATATTGTTTGAAAATAATAATAATAATAATAATAATAATAATAATAATAATAATAATAATAATAAGTGTGATCATTATCTATTTGGCTTGGTTAAAATATGTATATATATATATATTTAGGCTCTTATTTATTCTCTTACTTTTGTCATTGTTTATCTTATATATAATAGTTAGTGATTGATTTTTTGTATAATATAAAGTCATTAATTATTAAAATAAAATGTAAAAAACTCAGTTTATAGTGACTTAAAAATATGAAATATATTGGATCATACTTAAAAATTTACAAAAATTGATCAATATTTATTTTAAACCTAATAAATATGATTATGGAAAAAAAAATATGCGTATCGGTAAGTTTTTTCAAATTGTGTGAAAAATAAAAAAATTCACGGTTCCGGTTACCGCAACCGTTACGCTAGCCTACGGCCTTTACACCCCACAACCGCAACCGCGCCACCGCCACCGTTACGGCGACCGCAACCGCTTTTTAGAACCTTGTATGTCATATTTCTAAATATTTAATATTTATTTTGTCAAATATTTAATTTTGTCAAATTTATCAACCTTAGGTATGCTATTTTAGTATTTAAAAAAAATGATAATTAACTAATTAATTTATTTTTTATTTTTTATTTTTTTTTTGAAAAAAATGGTCTTCAGTGTGTCCCAACGTGTCTGCAGCACGTGTCCAAAGCTTGTCCGTGTCTGTCATGTGTTAAACACTTGCACGTCACCTTCGAAGAGGTGTTCGTGCTTCATAGGTTTGGAACATGGATTTGAAAAGGGAAAGAAAAAAGGTAAGTGAAATGTGAAAGAAATAAATACATTTCGCATACTTTTTTCCTTTCTCTTTCCAAATTCTTTCCCCAAAATCCATGCTCCGAACACAACCTTAAGTTGTTTTGACAAAGGTTGCTCTAATGCTCTCACTCCCACTCACACTCCTGCACCTGCTCTGCGATTTGGTTACTTAACTCAGACCTAACCCTTAAGGGGAAAGATTTATTAAAAATGGAGGTAAAGGGTAGCAGCATCATGGATGCAGACATATTATTCATACAAGCAATGTCAACGAAAAAAACTTACCTTAATACCACCAGTCAAGGCATCTTTAACTTCACAGTCAGTGCCATCATTAATATCAAGAACAATGCCTTCTTTGGTTGTAGAGCCATTTGAATTTTCCAATAATGGAGCTTCAAGATTTTCGACTGGTTTCTCGTCCACCAAAGCACAGCCTTTTTCCAATAATGGATCTGCAAGGTTTGGCTCAGCTTTTTCCTGCTCCAAACCAGAAGAGCTTTCTGGAAAGTTCATCCCATCTACTACAGAATTGTTGTTGCCTGCCTCCATTTCCAAATTTTCAATTTCTTTTTCCAAAGTTCCAGTCGACTCACTTGGTTCACTTGATATTTCATCCAACCCATAAGCTATCCTAGAACTAGACATTAATGGAAACGTCTCTACCTTTACATCTGCTGCTACATGAGTCACTTTTGTTTTAGATGCTTCTAGTTCTGCTACATTTTCCTCCAGTTCCAGACTTTCTCTAGCTTGCGAGTTTGTATATATTGCTTTATCATATTCTTCTTTCTTTTCAACTTCCTTACTAGACCCATTTATAATGATTCCTTCATTAAATCTCTGATGTTCAGGTTCAGTACACTGCACAATAGAGTTCAAAACCAGTTCTTCACTTGTATCACGATTGCGATTGGGTAAATAATGAGTTAACATATCAGACTCATTTGATGATGATAAATCAGTTTCAGGTTCAATTGAAATTGATCCCAATGGATATTGTTCCAAAAACCTATCATGCTCTTCTGGAGTCAACTTCGCAGGACCCAACACCTTATTTTCTTGGATTATCTCTCGGACAATTTCCCGCACTGTGTAGAAAGACCCACCAACTTCCTTGTGTGTGAGATTGAGCGATGGAAAATTCCCATTGTTTAATTTCTGATATCTGCAAGCAACATAACAAATAAGTGGTACATGAGGGCTTGATATACTTCCTTCAATTAACTACAAATAGAAACTTGAGAGTTTAATAGCCATCAGAAAATTGAAATTTCAGTATATCTGCATCCATGTAGAGGTTTGGTTTGACCCACCCAAAATTTTAGTAAAATATGAAAACTTACACTCAAAAGAAGTCTAATCATAGCAACTACCAAAAAAAAAAAAAAAAACTGACCATTGGTACCATCAGTGCAGGGTGCTAAAAGGTGTATATCAAGCAGAGATCTAAATTTAGGCATTATTTGCATGAAATGGCTGCCCTTTACACTTAACATCCACAAGTTTTTACCATTCTGCCAAGCAATAACTCCCGAAATTTAAGTTCAAATTATTTTTTTTCCTTAAATGGAAGTAAACAAGGAAAGGGGTATAATTGGTCCAGATTTTATTGCTCATTACACCATATAATAGCCAGCCATCTGGCATAAGACATTCACTGTTACAAACTACTACAGTCAACCTTCCAATCATGATAGAATATCAAGATGAAATTAACAATGTTTCCATTTACAATTTAATAACCTTTTTATTGGTGCGCGTTGCAAAGTATACCAACCACCTCTATAGGCATAATCATATAACCAATCTGCTTGAACTTGAATACACTACGGTAAACTCTTTATCAACAAATGAACCAATTATATCTACAAAAGAACCAAAGCCCATTAAACAGTTTCTCTAAATTTGGTTTTCAAATGGAAGTGATGGCTAAATTCATGTATGTTCATATATGAATCAACTATGTAGTTAATGTTAGTTAAGCACACTATAAATATAAAATTCCAACACAAGCATCTGCTTCTATTTAAAATGCTCATCTAGCAAAAGATTAGAATTATTCTAAAAGTTGGTTTGTAGGTTAAAAGCATCCTGGAAAGAGTTCAAAAGGACAAATTACATTGTCATGTTCTTCTGAAGTATATTAGATAATAAAATGATTGATTTAATTGGGGAATCCTTAGAAGACTTCATTTAACACTTTTGGCAAATAACATACGGACATACATAGATACAAAAGAGAAGAATATAAACTAAAGGTAAAGGACAGGAATGGGATGATAAGGATGCAGCTGTTGCCATTCATTTTAGCTAATTGCCTGCAAACCATGAAAGAGGGTAAAAAAAAAAAAAAAAATTATGAATATAATAAGCAAGAGAAACTATGAGCAATTACTTCTTTATAAAAGACTCAGCCAGTGCTTTCCTCTCCTCTTTTGAACGCCGAATCCGTGATTTCTTCTCTGCAGAGTCATTGCACTTAGCAAGGGCAAACAGCTGCCCAACCCAGCCGCCCTTAACTGCATGCATATTGTTGAAAAAACCACCAGCCCACAAGATACAAACCTACATGTAACACAATCAAAGTAGAGGCCTTTGTGTCAGGATCTTGTTAATATGAACTTCTTGTTAATTCCATAGCCAAGGTAGAATTACATAAATGCCCACATGATGACATAGATTTTCATTTTAAAAAACTCAGTACAGGTTAGAACTTTGGAGATCCAAAAAAAAAAAAAAAGGGGGACAAAAACAAAAACCTCAAGAAAAGGCGGGTGTTAAGAAGCAAACCCAGGATTTCACATAACCAGATTTTACAGCCCACTCCCATCTGGGATCCAACATAGCAAATATGAAATTTGAGCATATCACAATAGTGTTCTAAATTTAAGCATTTAAAGAAAACCTACAACTTGGAAAAATGTATTACATTGTAGTACAACAAAGGCAAGGCAACAATTAAGATTAAAGTTCGGAAAACTTCGAGGTCCAGTTCTTCAGTTAGCCAAAATCCTCAAATGCATGAAGTCACTACCACCCGGTAAATCCTCAGCACAAACAAAGCAACCCAACAAGCATTTCACGTAAAAAGCCCAACAATTTCTCCAGAAAAAAATTCAGCACGAGCAAAGAATTGAAATCAAAATTTTGGTTCTCAGATTCTTCAATAACTAATTACACAACTTGATAGACAGAGGCAGACAGATATTTTCACCCAATTAAGCACAATGGAAACTATTGAAAAGGTTTTCACTCTCTTAGAAACCGCAGTAGCATGATGGCGCAAAAGGACAACACTTTATTTTCTTTTCTATTTTCCCCTCTTTCTCACATTTTCTCAGCTACCAAACAAAGAAAATTCTAAAAAAACAAAAAAACAAAAAAAAAAAAAAAAAAATTGAAGTCAGTGCGAAATGAGTAGAACAGAACTAGAAATGCGAAAAAGAAGAAAATTACAATGGGCAATAGATAGAGAAAGAGCTAAACCAGAGAGTAGAGAGTGAGAGTGAGTGGTACCTTGGTGTAGAGAGAGAGAGAGAGAGAGAGAGAGAGAGAGAGGTTTTGAAATGGCGTAAAAACCCTACTAGGCAGAAACAGGGGCGCGGGAGGAGGAGGATTGAGGAGACAAAAACTCCACAATTAATTACACGGACGCCCGCCACTCAACTATATTTTTATTTATCCTCTATAATTGAAAAATAAGTAAATTGTCAATTAGTCCTTCTAATTTATTTTATTTTTTATCTTTACTTTCGATTTTATTTTTTATTTTTTTTATTTAAGCCTTTCAACTTTGCTCTAGTTTTATTGTGATTCTTGAATTTTAAATTTTGTATTAAAACACTTTTAACTTCTAATAATTAAGTCGAGGTCACTTGTCCAGAAGAAATTATTGTATTTTTCATAATTTATCTAATTTTAAGATTTAAACTAAGAACATAATAGTTTAAATACGAGAAGATGTGTAAAAATTACTATCAGTTTTAGGTGCAATTATTTACTTTTTAGGATAGAATGATAATTCATTCTAAATGTGTAAATACTTTTAGAAGAAATTATAAAAAATAAAATAAAATAAAAAAATAACCTAGGGTTTATAACAAAATAAACCCTGGCTTTTTAATTTTATTAATTTAAATTATAAACTTTTGATTTGTTTTCGATTTAAATTATTTTTGTATTTGTTTTAAGTAAAATTGATCGAAACATGTGTATTTCAGTTATTAAACTCAATAAAAATGATATTTTAGACATTTTATATATATTTACATTGAGTTTAATTACTTAACAAAAATAGGCCAATAGTTTAAATTAAAAATAAATTAAAATATTAAGATTTAAATTAATAAAATTTAGTTTGTTAAAGGCTCAAACTCTGAGGGTTTTTTTTTTTATCTTGTGAGATTAGAATGACTCAGTATTTCAATTAATATAATTGTATTGTTCTTTCTAATTAATTGTGTTTATTTGTTTTTACAGATGTGAATTGGCCAGTGAAGAGCCCTTCCTACACGTGTTAATTATGTTGAAATTTCTCAAACTTCAACTTATGAAATTTTTTTAATGTAATCATTTTAAATAGAAGTCATTAGGGAAGCAAATATACGTGATTGTTGAACCATTTGTACAAGAGGTTATTATAGTAGCCCCATAGAACTTTAAATAATTCCGATGCTACTAATATTTCTATTTGTTGATTTCTGTTCCCTAATAATTCCGAGCTCAAGGATCCCTTATCCCTAAATATTTCTGTTCTCTTGTCCCAAATCACTTACAACCATTAAATATGTCTTGAGATTCTCAGATCTTGGGATTCTGATATAATCTAATGATTGTGAGTGATTTGAGATAGGATGACAGGAATATTTGGAGATGAGGGATCCTTACTAGTGGTTGGAGTGTTCAATTGATAACAATCTATGACGCTTATATTAAGACTTGGCATTATTACCCCTTACGAAGGGTGTAGCATGGCTTTTGTGTCCAAAGATCCCTTTCAATTTCAAACTTGTTGCCAACTTACAGAATTCTCAATTTCAAATTTTAAAGTCTCCATTTGTAAATTGAAAAAATTAATTGGTTGAAATTTCATAATTTCGAATGAAATTTGAAAAATTATGAATTTAAGATTTTTCATAGAAATTCAAGAAGTTGAAAATTTTCACATTTTAAAAATATTCATCTATGTCAATTGGAAAATCTCTATCAAAAACACACACAAAGTGAGAAAGAAAAATTCACAGCTCTTGTATTTTTATTTTTTTATCAATGAAGTTACTCTTATTTGGAAAAAATAAATAAATAAAAATAAAAATAAATACATGAATAAATAAAGTAAGAAAATTCACAAAGCTCTCAATTTTGTGAAAGCAAAACTCGAAGGAAAGGGATCAAAAGCCAATAGGCCAGGGTTGCCGACAGGGTGAGGAAATGAAGATTCCGATCACGGGGAGATCATAAACCTCATGAGGACGCTCGGCGAAGTTCTGAAACTTGTGTCTCAGATGATGCTCTGGTTTCCATTCCCATTCAATGGACTCCAAAATCTTTCGAGGATTGCTGTTCTCAAGTTCCTAGTACTTTTCCCGTGGAAGATAAGGTTCAGGAGCAATGGGCTTTGGTAGCTGGCCCTCAACAGCCACGCAACTCATGCTGATTTTGAGTTGGAACTGTCAAGGGATGGGACGACCCCTGACAGTCCAGATCCTCTGAGGGTTATGTATAACCCATCGTCCTTTGATAGTTTTTTTAATGGAGACCAAGAATAAAAGTGGGAAGCTGGATAGAGTTCGGCGTCGGCTACAATTTTTCCACAAGTGCTACATTGACCCTGAGGGCCTCTTGGGGGGTTTGCCGCTCTAGTGGACAGATGAGGTGGATATTGAGGTAAGACATAAATCTAAGCACTTCTTCCGATGTGTTGTTCGGGCTCATGGTCTAGGTTAGAATTGGGTAGTTTCCTTTGTGTATGCGCCTCCAAACCGTCAACTCCGAAATGAATTTTGGGGGCTTCTTCGAGGTTAGGCCTTGGGTAATCACTATCCCTAGTTATGTGTTGGGGACTTTAATCAAGTAGGCTCTGTGTGGGAGAAACAAGGGAGATTGGAGTGTAGCAGCACCCAAATTGCAGGCTTTCAGGCTATGTTACCCGATTGTGCACTAATAGACCTGGAATTTAATGGCAATGCTTTTACTTGGTCCAATAATCAGGTCAGTCATGCCAACCTTCAAGAAAGATTGGACAAAGCTTATGCGACTGAAGAATGGAGAGCTTTATTTCCCTATGCCCAAGTGTTTCATGAAAGTCGAATCAGGTCTGATCATTGCCCAGTGATTATCAAGTGTTGTGTCCCACCGAAGAAAATTCGTCACCAATTCAAGTTTGAAACAATGTGGTCAACTAGTCCACGGTGTGGTGATGTTATTAAACAAGCATGGGAACAGTGCCCTCTTGGATCCCCAATGTTCCAGCTTGTTCAACGTCTAAAAAATTGTTGCCACAGTTTGCTAGCATGGTGTAAGGAGGATTTTGGAAATAACAAATTGGAAATAGCTCGGCTCAAAGATAGGTTGGATAGACTTCAATGCTAACCACCCTCCGAAGATAATATTCTTGAACAAACCTCCATCCAGGCTGAATTGGAGGTTTCTTTGGCAAGGGAGGAAATGTTTCTACACCAACGATCTCCAGTAAACTGGCTCTCTTATGGGGACAAAAATTTAGCCCTTTTTCATGCAACTCTCATTCAACGACGTCAACGCAACCAAATTCTAAAGCTCCAATCTGAAGAAGGAGTTTGGCTAGAATCGGATGAGGAAATCAATCAGCAGTTACATGGGTATTTTGCTAATCTCTTCTCAACTGGAGGGGTGTGGGATATGGAGGAGGCCTTAGCAGTGGTACATCCGACCATTACTAGGGAAATGAATAAGAGACTTACCAGAAATGTCACAAGGGAGGAAATTAAGGCAGCGGTTTTTCAGCTTGGACCTGTCAAAAGCCCCAGGTCCTGACGGGTACCCGCGGCTTTCTTCTACCAACAGTATTGGGAGGAAGTTGGACCTGAAGTGTGTCGGGCAATTCGCAGTTTTTTTGATGGAGGCTTTTTACTTAAAGAGATGAATCAAACAAATCTTGTCCTCATCCCGAAGGTTAAGGCTCCCGTTAAAATTATCACAATACAGGCCCATTAGTTTGTGTAATTTTCATCTAAAGATTATCACAAAGGTTTTGGCAAACCGTTTAAAAGAGTATTTTGTCTGGCATCATCTCACCAAATCAGTCGGCCTTTGTTCCCGATCGTCTAATTCAGGATAATATTTTGTGGCTCATGAAGCTTTCCACTTCCTCAAGATCCAAAAGACTGGAAAAGTGCTCGAATATGGCGGTTAAAACTGGGTTTCAACAAGGCATATGATAGGGTTGAGTGGGATTTTCTTGAATCTGTTCTTCGGAAAATGGGTTTTTCACGAGAAATGGATAAAGTGGGTGATGGAATGTGTTTCAATAGTGACTTTCTCTGTTTTTGTAAATGGGGCTAAATGAACTTGTTTCAAACCAACGAGAGGACTTCGCCAAGGCAATCCTCTGTCACCTTATCTTTTTATTCTTGTGATTAAGGTGCTCTCCAAGCTTTTGCACAAAAGCCTAAGAGACCATCAATTCGCGGGGCTCAAGGTTCGGAGGTCTTGCCCGACTTTATCCCATTTATTGTTTGCGGATGATGCCTTATTGTTTTTGAAAGCTGATTTGGGACAATGTCGTAATGTTCTACAAGTTTTGAAGGTGTACTGCAAGGCCTTGGGACAGTTAATCAATTTTGACAAATTGGGTATTCAATTTTCAACGTCGGTGCGGCCTTTGGTAGAGCATAAAATTTGTGAGTTAATATAGATGAAACCGGTGAAGGCTGGGGTGAAATATCTGGGGTTGCCATCATGTTGGGGCCGATCAAAAAAGGAAGCCTTTAGTTTTTTGACAGAACGGATGATGGATAAGCTTCAAGGCTGGAAGACGAAATTTCTATCACATGTAGAAAGAGAAATCTTACTTAAAAGCCGGTAGTGCAAGCCATCCCAACATATGCTATGGCTTGTTTTTCTTTTCCCCACTAGTTTATGTGAGTCAATGAACTCAATGATGAGCAAATTTTGGTGGTCAGGTGACTCTAAGAGCAGAGGAATTCATTGGGCAGCCTAGGACAAGTTGACCTTGCCTAAGATGAAAGGGCGTTTGGGGTTTCGAGATTTTCGAGCTTTTAATAAAGCTTTTACTAGCCCAGCAAGGAGTGGCGCCTTCTTAAGTATCCACAACTCATTTGTGGCTAGGTTCTTGAAGGGTACTCTACTTCCCTAGCCTCAGACTTTTGGCATGCTTCTAAAGGATCCCGAGCTTCTTGGGCGTGGGCGAGTCTTCTTGAGGGCTGCAATATTCTTCAACGTGGGGTCTAGGTGGCAAATTTCAAATGGGGCCCTCAGTCAAGTTTTTGGGAGGATAAATGGGTTGCAATGGATAAGGATTTCAGAAATCAAATCATGTAAGCCGGCTGGGTGTCATATCTCTAAAGTCGTCAAATGCTATTAATTTGACCACAAAATCCTGGAATGTGGGCTGCTACAAAGTATGGTCTCAAACACCGATGTCCGTAATGTTTGTGCCCTTCCTATCCTCCTTTGGCAACACTGAAGATGCTATTATCTGGCACATGACCCTAAAGGCCTTTACCAAGTCAAATATGGGTACCAAGAAGAGAAAATGTTTCAACAAGCTCAGCCTACCAGCCAGCCCATCCACCTCTTTCCAAGTTCCGGATCAGGTTTTGGAAAATGCTTTGGGGCCTTCTGGTCCCTCTGAACCTCAAACATTTTTGTGGAGTTGCTGCCACAATTCTCTGGCCACAAAACAAAATTTATTCCGTCGTAGAAGCTCCCGGGAGGATGTGTGCCCGATTTTCCTTGCCGAGTCTGAATCTATCAAGCATTTAATTTTCGGGTGTGCTTGGACTAAAGCTGTCTGGTTTGGAAGTGATTTGGGCCTGACTTTCAAGGATGAAGTTACATCTATTTCTAGGTGGATGTGCAATCTATACTCTGCTTTCTCCAATATTAAGGAGCGAGTGAATTTTTTCAGTAAGCTTCTGTGGGTGGGTTGGCACATTTGGAAATCTAGGAATGCTCTGGTTTTTAATCGTTTGCCCGTGGATCCGTAGTCTACTATTTACCAAGTTGCCTAGGGACAATCTGGAGTTTCTATCAGTTGCTCTTTTGCCATAGCTTTGGGAGAAGCCTCAATCATAACACCAGTGGACGCTTCAAACGTAAGTTGGATTGCTCCTTCGTTAGGCTGTTTTAAAGCTGAATTGTGATGTGGCCATGGAAAAAAGGCTCGACCAAGGCTTCTATTGCAGTGTTTGTTTCGAAATTGGAAAGGTGAGCTGGTAGATGGGGCTATGCCAAAGGCTTGAAGTGCAATCTGTCATACAAGGGGAGGTGTTTGCAGTTCATAAAGCATGCCTTATGGCCCGAGCTCTTAATCTCCCTCAGGTAGAAATTGAGGGGGACAGACAAATCAGTCAGTAAGCTGCGTGTCTCTGAAGATGTCCCTCCCTGGACTTGTGCTCCTATTATTCCAGGATATACGAATGTTAGCTCACTGTTCTAACCTGTCTTTCCATTGGTCTCCTCAGTCGGCAAACGAGGCAGCTCACTGGACTGCCAGAGCTTCTTTATCTGGTGCTCTTCCAGCCAACTGGGTGATCAATCCCTCCCTTGCCTTTGGTGTGAGCTTTGGGCTGAGTTGTGTTTTTTCCATGCTTAGCTTTGTTTTGCTTTTCTATTGTTTCTGTGTTCAAAAAAAAAAAAAAATCAAATTTTTTTTTTATACATAATTTTATATTTAATATGTATGTTGATTTTCACAAATAACTTTCAAAAATATCAATTTTATCAAAAGCAAATGTGTATAGTTAAAATTATGTTATTTTAAAGTTTTGAATACAAACAAACACTAACTTGCAAAAGCGTGATCAATGTTTCAACTAATACTTCGATTCAAGGATGAATTTCTCTAGAAAATGCTTACAATTAAAAAATATGATTTACTAAAAAACTTGAAAGTGAGACTTAGGAGTCTTTTGGGAGGTGGGTTATAATCCACTTTTCTAGATTATAACCCACTTTCCTCTCTCACTGAAAGCTGATAGCTTTTAACCAAAAAACTGATTATAACCATCTTCTCAAAATAGGTCTTAATTTTACAAAGTCACCAAAATGGGATTTTTCAGCATTAAATCATAAATTTTTATCTTCTATCATTTCATTTCCTTATTTCTTTTGCTTTTACTTTCCTTTTATTTTCTTCTGACAAATCCAAAATCTTCAAAAGCTAACATTGTATATGTAACCCCTATCGTAATTAAACCTGGGAATTCCCTCAAATCCCCGTCGTGTACATGTTTGGAGCCGCTTGAAATATCAAGTTTCAAATACTACAGAACCCTATCAAAGTTCTATCAAAGTTCTCCAATCCACAAAACATATATGTCAAGTAGAAATCAGAAGAATACCATCAAAGCTTGTGTCAACCAAAAATGTAACAACTTGTAAGTTTTTCTTCTTCATCACTCGAGCGGTCTTGCGGGTCATCCAGTACTTTTGCAGATCTGAATTTTTGGGAGTTTGCATTTTGCGCATCGAGCAAACTTGTGTCTCTAACGCTCGAGCGCAAGTTTCATCACTCGAGCAGTCTATTCGGGATCAGCACTTTAAAAGTCATTTTTTAGTTCAAATCTAGATCATTTTTCCCTCTCTTCTCTCTTTCCTCCATGTCCGAAAATCCTAAGCCTTTAAGATTGGATTTCATCTCCTTCCACTCAAAATCTCACCCTAGTTCCATAGACCAAAATGCAAAGGATCGTGAGAGCTTCGATTTAGTCTGAACGGATCGGTTTTCATCGCTGATGGATTTTCGGCAATTCTCCCTCTTCGCTTCAAGAGGTAGGGATTTTTTTAGTTTCTTTTTAATACGATAGATATGTGGTACTTTTGTTGCATTAAAAGTATAATCATTATATTTGATTTTATATAAAAGCATAAGGGTTGGTTTGGGATTTAGAGTTGGGGTTATGGATTTATATTTATGTTTGAGTATGGGATGTATGAAC